>JAGFMF010011443.1:6733318-6803495 GCA_019455555.1 Galemys pyrenaicus | reverse complement strand
TGATCTGCCTGTTCTGCTCCCCGCTCTGTCTGTGGTGAATCCTCTCACCCCCCCCCCCACACCTCTGGCCTGTACCCCAGTGCTTGTATGCATAAATAATAAATAAATCTTTAAAAAAAAATGTAAAACAGTGCCACTTTCCCAAATATTTTTTATATTAGAAAATAATTTTATTACTTTTTCATAAAATGTTATTTGTATTGGGCCTCGCTGGTGGTACAGAGGGCTAAGTGTCAGCACTATCAAGCTATCACCAGTCACTGCAACATGAGTTCAATCCCCTTCCAGGGAGCTGACCCACATGGCACAGCAAATCTCTCCTTTTTGCCTGCTGCCTTCCTCAGCAGTGTATTTCAGTAGATCCTCCTGTCCTACTCCCCACTGTTTCTGGTGAATCATTTCACCCCCCGCCCAACACTTCTGGCCTACACCCCAGTTCTTGTATGCATAAATAAAATAAATCTTTAAAAAGATATTTGCGTTAAGCTGTAACAAATTTATTGTTATTTTCAATGATTTTTTTTAATAATTGATAAATATACAACAACTGGGCCTCCCTGGTGGTGCAGTGGGTTAAGCAACGCACTATGAAGCAAACTGCAGCCACTGTGGCACAAGTTCGATCCCTGCCTCCGTCCAGGGAGGGGACCCCCATGGCGCAGCAGACCTCTCCTGCCTCACCCGCTGCTGCCCTCAGCAGTGGGTTTCAGTCAGTCTGCCTGTTCTGCTCCCCACTCTGTCTGGTGAATCCTCTCACCTCCTGTGACTCTGGCCTGTACCTCAGCTCTTGTATGCATAAATAAATAAATCTTTAAAAAAAATACAACAACTTTATTTTACCATCCAATATGGTGTATATGAGTAGATGTGACCTACACAAACTAAAGCCCTTTGGGTTTTTCAGTAATCTTTCAGAGTATTAAGGAGTTCTGGGATCCAAAAGTTTGAGAATGCTTGCTTAAATGAGTCTAAATATGTCACTGCATCCCTGGTGGGGACACACTCAGAAGTTCAGAGACACCTAAACTTTGCCAGAAAGAAGATGTAGGAAAATACCTTTGATGAAGCACCTAGTAACAGCAATGGCAATTGCAGGTTTTTTTCTGAACTCTGGGGTTATTGATTATAATTTTTTCTTTTATTTTCCTTATATGTTGAACATTTAAATGAGAACATACTGCTTTTATGAGCAAAAAATGTCAGTAAGATGAAAAAAATAAGACCACAAAACTTTACTTTGAAATGAATAACTTGGGGCCTCCCTGGTGGCACAATAGGTTAAGCAACGCACTATAAAGCAAACCACAGCTACCACAGCACAAGTTTGATCCCTGCCTCCGACCAGGGAGGGGACCCACGTGGCGCAGCAGACCTCTCCTGCCTCATCCTCTGCTCTCCTCGGCAGTGTATTTCAGTTAATCTGCCTATTCTGTTCCCCACTCTGTCTCTGGTGGAACCTCTGGCCTGTATGTACCCCAGCTCTTGTGTGCATAAATAAAGCTTTAAAAAAATGAAATGAATAACTTAAAAACAAGGATGAATAAGATCCCTAGTTAGAGAAGCAGAGAAGTAAACTTGTGTGGGTGGGCCAAATGCAAGTGTGACTTCCTCTTTCAAAAAGCTTGGGTATGAAGAGACTGGGAGGATGTGGTGAGGTCGGGGCACGAGGGACTGAGGTGATGGTGCACTGGTGAGATGGTGATGGGGAATACATGGGGATTACAATTAATGGCAAGTATATGTAAATTTTAAAATATTTTAATAATAAAAAAAAAGAAAGGGTGCAGTTCTTTTAAATGAGAGAAATATATGCATAAGTATATGCTGAGGAAGCATCCAGGGGAGGAGGAGAGGTGAAACAAAGAAGAGCATGGAGACAAGGAATGAAACGAGGTTCAGAGAAGGAGTTGTCCGTGAGCAAAGGTGAAGACAGAAGCTTTGGTCCAGAAAGGGAACGCTCCTGCTGAGATGCAGGGAAGAAAGACTGCTAAGTGCCAGGCAGGAGGAATTAGGGACAGAGGGGATAAGTAGGGGGCCATCCCAGAAACAGAGGGGTTAGAAAACACAGAACTCATAATCTGATCAGCCTTCCAAGAACACGCAGCCTAATAAGAGAGAGTCAAATGAAAATTCAGTAGGCAGAAATACCACTTGCTCTTTACTCTGAGAATGCAGATAATACCTTCATATGCCATTCTCTCATGGGGACAGGTTCCTTTCAATTTTTTCCACCTTCATCTTTCAAGTCATATAGGCTTTTGAGCTATGTAGACTCAAAAAAAAGGGGGGCCTCCCTGGTGGCGCAGTGGGTTAAGCAACGCACTATGAAGCAAACTGCAGCCACTGCAGCATGAGTTCGATCCCTGCCTCCGTCCAGGGAGGGGACCCACATGGCATGGCAGACCTCTCCTGCCTAGCCCGCTGCTGCCCTCAGCAGTTTGTTTCAGTCCGTCTGCCTGTTCCGCTCCCCACTCTGTCTCTGGTGAATCCTCTCACCTCCCTGGATTCTGGCCTGTACCCCAGTTCTTGCATTCATAAATAAATAAATCTTTAAAAAAAATAAACAAAAAAGGAAAAAATAACGATCAAGGCTGAAACTTTTCAGTAATTCTATTGCAAAATAAAATTAATTATAATCATTATTCAAAGGAAATGTTAAGGAATCTAAATTTCTGAGACAAATCTTGCCCCTTACCTATTTTTGTTGACCTGAGAGTTAAGAATGGTTTTCATATATTTTTTGGAATGTAACCAGAATCACATTTAATAAATAGCAAGAGAAATGAGCAGTTAGAAGTCGTTGCACACATTTTTAAATGGTTGGGGGCAGAGGGAATCAAATGAAGAATATTTTATGGCATATGAAAGTTACAGGAAATTCAAATTTCCATAATTTTCAGTGTCCATAAATAAAATTTCATTGGAACACACACACACTCTTTATAGGAATGTGCAGGTATGATCAAAAGTAAGCAAATTACAGCTTACATTTTTTTCATTAGTATATATTGGCAATCTGGAAAGGCTTCAAGAAAAAGTTGAAGAAAATAAGGGGTATGGCTTGGCAGAAAATGGGATGGTAAAAGTATCCACAGAACCTTCCACTGATGCCTAGAATGCTTGACGCCATGTGCTGAGCTTCCTCAAGAGGGATGTGGCTAGAGGGGAGAGAAGTGGGGCTTCTTGACCTCCTCTGTCTTGGCCATGGAGTTCATACAAGTGTCCCAGCTGAAGTAGTGCTTCCTTTGTTTACTCCATTTTCTGCACATTTGTGGCCTGGTAGACAGAATTATGAAGCATCACAGGAAAAATGGAAGTGAAATGTGTGGCCCTGGGTCCTACAGGACAACACCATCTTCCTGGAGAAACAAGATTTATTCCCTTGCAAAAAATCCACAGGCTACATTTCTTAATGCAGGTTGAATGTGCAAGGGGACTGACTGGGTAAATCATAAAAACACCTGAACTAAATAAGGTCTCCCAAGTGCTCTCCCAAAATGGCTTCCCACAATGAATGCGGGAAACTTCTGAATACATCTTATTTTCTGGCCATCCTTAATTCATTCAGAAATCACAGGCCTCAGGAAGTCGACTCTATTTTCCAAACATTTGTTTTCTCTTCTGCCTTTCCGTCCCAATTTTTCTCCTTCCCCCATCCTACCTCCTTCCTTTCTTGTTCTCTTTTGGTCATTTTTTTCTCCTTTTAGCTTTCTGTTTTATTCTGACAATGAAACAGAAATTTTTATTTGCAACAGATTCTACTAAATGAAAAGACAGCTAACTCCCAGGCTTGAAAAAATGACCATAAAGATCTCTAATTTCTAACTGCTTTGGTAAGCAGTTTGAGTAACTGCTTTTTAGTATAAGTGCTTGATATCCGCTATCATCAAGCCAATATTTCAACAATTTTTGCTGAAGGCAGAAATTAGAGAGGTGTGTGCTTCCTCCTTCTTTTTAATGGTCCACGGCTCACATAACACAGAGTCTGTGCTGCTGTGAACAGCCAGACACTCATTGCAGTAGGACACTCCAGAAAGGGGAAAATACAAACAAAACATCGCTCACTCCCTAAAACCAATGCCACCAGGTAGGAATGCTCCCCAGAGTCCCTTCTCCTCACACTGATCCAACCTGCCAAATTCTGAGTCCCTGGAACTGGAGAAAGAGCCTCATTTACTCTTCCTCCCTGTAGGGGCAGGAGGACATGAGGCAGGTTCTCTATGACAGGGCGGGGAGGGGCGGGGGTTGGGGCGGGCAGAAGGCTGGCAGGCCTCTTCACTTTCTCTGAGCTCTCTGGTCTCTGCTTCTGCTTCTTACTGCCTTTCTGCCTCTTATGCTTCTTGTTCTTACTGCTGGCATCCCCATAATGCCACCCTTAAATGCCCCGTGTTTCAGCCCCACCTACACATGCTCATACCCTACTTCAGGTGCCTGCCTTTAGGCATGTGTGCAGGACCACAGGTGTCTATCATTGACACTAATGGTGGGAGGGTGGAAAAGCCTGATAACTTTCCATTTACCCTATACTCCCGCATTCAATAACATGCTAGAAAATAATCCCATTCATTTCAAGACATGGGTTGCTTCCATATCTATAAATTATTGTATGTAAATATAAATTTGGTACTCTTATCAACAACCTGCAAAAACACTTAGTTCAACTTTAATATGTTTTATCTTCTTAGCCAGCTGATTTAAAATAAGAAATACATATTTGCCAGGAGCCGTAAGAATAAAGTCCGGTCTCACTTCCTGGTCAGTCTTATCTCCTGGTTAAGCAAGGGCGCCAAAAAAGGAGCGCACCAGAATTATAGCCCTCCCACTCTAGAACCTCCAACCAGCAAAGAACAAGTACCTAACACCTAGCCAATCATCCAGAAATAGCCCTTCCTCCTGCTCCTCCCGTAGCCCACCTGAGCACTCATATACCGCTGTTCAAGAATAAAATTTTAGAGGCTTGATCAGAATCCTGTCTTGCCTCTCTTCTTTGCGTTCCTTGTTTGTTCCATTCTCTTAGGATTCCCGCATGCCCTTGTTGTTGTCCCGCAGGCCGGGGCACATATTTGTTCTTCATCTATGTTTCTGGAACAGTGCTCCTAAAACCCTTGGAATTCCCTTAGTGCTGAGAGTTACAAAGGTGTCTTTTGTTATGTCAATGAGATGACAAGTGTGGGGGGGGGGTCGTTGGCAGGGGGGAGCTGATTGCCAGGAGACTCAAGTCTGTGAACAGAGGGCCGGAACTTCTGGTTCTGTTCCCTACCAACTGGGNGGGGGGGGGGGGGGTCGTTGGCAGGGGGGAGCTGATTGCCAGGAGACTCAAGTCTGTGAACAGAGGGCCGGAACTTCTGGTTCTGTTCCCTACCAACTGGGAGGGCATGGTGGCTAAAGATTGAGTCCAGTCATTGATGTCCAATGATTTAGTCAGCTGTGCCTGTGTAGGAGCTTCCACAAAAACCTATAAAGTTCATAGAATTTCTGGGTCAGTGAACACATGGAGTTTCCATGAGAGTGGTGGTCTCCTGAGAAGACTTCAATGCCCACTCCCTTTCTCCATACCTGGCTCTATGCATCTCTTCCATCTGGCTGTTCCTGGGTTCTATCCTTTTATAATAAACCAGTAATCTAATGTGTAAAATGTTTGGATTCTGTGAACCACTTGAGCAGATAAATGGAACCAAAGGAGAGGGTCACTTAAACCTGGTAGTGGTCACTTGGAAGCAAAGGTCACAATCTGGACTTGTGACTGCTGTGTGAGTGTGGGTCCATGCTGCAGAGTTTTGTAGGACTGAGTCTTAACCTGTGGGATCTGAGGCTACCTCATAAGTAGACAGTGTCACAACTGAGTTGAATTCTAGGACATATAGCTGCTGTTGGAGAATTACTTGATGGTGTAGGAGAAACCCACACACATTGTAATTGGGTGCAGAATCTTTTAACCAATCAGTCCTTCCGTTGAAGTCAACTTCTGGGGCTATAAAGTTGAAAAACAAAAATCTACTCCTGGGTGAACCTGAAAGCACTTTTACTTAAATGTTTAATAGAGACCCAATCTGGCACAGGAGATTTTCTCAATCCTCGTAACGTAATTATTGCATTTTACAGAGGGAGGAGTCTGAGAGTCAGTCAGGTGTGAGCTACGCTAGCAGCTAATGAATCACATCCCCATCAAGCAGTCTGATTCTAGTTTATATTATGAACCCTCGTATCCTGCTCCTTCCTCATAGATGCATGGATGACTTTTTTCTCCTCATAGAGGACCCAAACAGATTTCTGTAGAATCCTGTCACAGTTTTCATTTGTCCTCAAGGACAGGAAATATACACCATTTGAGCTTTGTAACCTCAGCTCCAGGGTACTTTCTCAATAGATGTTTACAGGTTGAGTTGATGTTCTACAAAACTCATCCCCTGTTAGAATGCAGGTGTTACAGGTGTGCTCTGTATGACCCCAGCTTGCCTTCTCATCAGCATTCAAAAACCATCCTTCTCTTAGTCATTTCATTTCACTACTCTTTGTTAGGCCTTAGAACTCCATTTCCTGACTGTTACCTCTATCACAATTATCTTTCCCTACTTCACCTAACATATAAAATATATTTATTTTTTACTTTGGTTTAACGTGTTTCTCTTGGCAACTCTGTATTCCTTTCATTGGTATTCATATTTTTTAATTAAAGACTTTAAATTCTAAAACAGAAGAGATTCTGTAATACAGAGGACCTTTTGACAGAGGACCTTGAATATAGCAGGTGCTTAATAAATACACACACACATAATTCCCCAAGTACATCTTTCCTTTTAACACCACATATAACCCAACACTCTTTTGAGATTTGTGTATTCAGTCATTCATTGTGTAAATAAATAAATGGCTATTACATACTAAGTCACATGTTACAGGCTAAGAATGCAAATTTGAAACAGATATGAACTCAGCACACGTCTACAAGGAGAAATAAGGAACACTCAGCCAAAGGGAAATAGAGAATGTGCTATTTCCGGCTGAACATACTAGAGAAGACTTCACAGAGAAAAGGGTTTTGCACAAGGCCTTAAGGATCAGTAAGATTTAGAAACTTGGCAATGATAGAAACAGAAGGGCATTCCAGATGGAGCAAAGGATTTAAGAAAAGTAGGAAAGCCTGGGGCATGTACTTGGAATAGAGCAAAGTTTATCTGTTGGGGCATGGACTAGAACAAGAGTCAGGGTAAAGTGGAGGTGGAAAGTTTGTGAATAGTGGATGCAATCCAAGCAAGACCTACGATATCAAACCCCTAAGGGAATTCCTCCAGTTACCTGTGCCATCTCCTTACTAACTAAGGAAGTCTTCATGAGATCTTTGCTCCCACAGCCTCGACTCTGGAGCATTTTCTAGCACTCGTCAATTCTTAGTTGACTAGCCCACTAGTCAACTAGTCACAGTTATAGATCCTTTTTCCTTCTAGCACATTTTTACTTTCTGAAAAGATCAACCATATCATAATCATATTTATAAATGTTTTTTGTATTTACATAGCGTGGTACAGCAAGGAATCTATTCATTAACACACTATTGGGAGCTCCCATAGTTCCTCTTCCTCCCACCTCCCACCAAAACCTTCATCATTACCCACCCGCATTATAAGAGAGAGAGAAGTGAAGCCAAAGTATTTTGGGTAGTACACAGCAAATTGAAGGTATCCAGAGACCTGATATGCTGTTCTTGATATGGAAAGATGGTATCAGAGGAGAAGTGTATCCAGATAGGGAAGCATCATTATTGACAATAAAGTCATCATGACTGAGATCCTGTTGTGCATTGCACAGTGCTGGCTGCCAGTCACAAAAAATATTCTCTATATACTTGAATGGATTTCCTTGCCTCTTTGGTCTCAGTTTCCTCATCTGTAAATATGATGGAGCAGGGGAGAGGTTGCTATCACCTGCCTCAAAGAATATATGAGGATATACAAGATATTATATGTAAAAGGCAGCACAGTGCTCTGATATGAAAGAGGTGCTCATTAACTGGTAACGAAGTATTATGAAAATTTAATTGTATATATGTCCACATATAGTTTATGTGTGTTTATATGTGCATATATTCATATATAATATACATGTAGATGCAGTAATGCATATGTACATATAGCTGAATAGTGATCTTCCACACTATGAGAAAGGAGGGCAATTTCCCAAGGAAATTTATCCTATAGGACAGTAAGCTGTGAGGTCACACAACAAATTGATGTCTTGGATGAGAAACTAAGGAGCCCTTTTCCTAGCACCAGGTTCTTTCCAGCACAGCTTGATGCCCAAGTACACATTAGGATCACCAGGCAAAATTATAAATGAGAGGAAATCAGCTGAAAGGGTCAGATGACCAGAGAAGGCAGGGGAAGGAAACTGTCAGCTCCCCTTCAGGGTGCTACTTATTGATGACTGTCTAGTTCTTCCACATTTAGACATTGAGGCTACTTTGTCAGCCATTGTCTTATTCCCCTCCTCTTGCCTGGGCTTTCTGTACATTTTTGGTAAGAGTCCTTCAAAGATGGGAGTCCCAAAATTGGGTCCCAAAGCTGGACTGTGGGCAGAGCCTCTAAGTCTAGGGCATGTATCTTTGTTTCTTTGACCCCACAGCACCCAACACTCCATGAGCTCTCATTGTATGTTCTCAGGGCCCCCTGAGAATGAGCCTAGTTTTAAGTGTCATGTCTATAGGTCTAGTCCTGCTAGGATTGGCTGCAGGTAGAACTGAGGCATTGAGGATGGAGCAGCAGACAGCACAGAGGAAAAGGGCCAAGCCAGGCTTGAGACAAAGGAGCCTCTGAAAAAGCCAGGGGGCACGCACCAAGGATGTGTCTGAAAAACAGGAAGAAGCAGAGGTGCGTGTGCCCAGGCCAGTGATACTACTGATGTATATACAGCAAAAGGCATGACTTGGCTGTCTGAAAGGACAGAGGCAAATAAACCAGAAGAAAAGAAAAAATGAGGCCCAGAAATCTTTGGCCACATGATGGGATGACAGTTATGCTGCTACTATAGTGGAAATGAACCAGGCCAGGCTAGTTCATAGTGTGGAAAATCACGGGCATTTCCTTTGTGCAATCAGCTGATGCAAACAGGTTTCCATTTTGGCGTGCTCTCGTCTGATGTGGCACAGTGCTTTAAGACACCAATAAAGAACTTAGAACTCCATACTCAGAATCTATTAAGATTCAAGTCGAAGAAAAATCAGGTCACAGTCTTAAGGAAATTTTGTCCAAACTTTTAAACTTGGATATTTTTCCTTAACTAGGCTTTTAATAAAGAGTAGAGGGTAAAGGAAAGTGAGGGATGACAGCCTTGAGACCCTGTATCTAACCTCACCCCCCAGATGCTGCATTGTAAACCCCCATTCTCAAACAAAATGGGAAAAAAACGAAGACATTGACAACCCACTCTTGTATTTTCTCCTGCTAAAACCCACCAAAGACTAGGAGAGTGAAAGCCCAAGAGTCCCAACAAAGAACCCAGCTTCTGCCTTCAGGGTGAGAAAAAGTCAGAGGCTCAAATTAAAGTGTTAGCTTGCTGGCAAAAGAAGTGTGAAAACCTGCAGTGCCTTTTCTAGCAATCCCAATGAGCTCATGTATTTTCATTTTGAGGTGTTAAATATTGCCAGAGAGAGGGCATTCTGTGGGTATATAGGTCAAACACTAGGATTTCTTTTAAACCTTTAGCATTCTAGTCAAATTCTGATGATACCAAATTGAGATACTAAAGCTGATGTACAAAATTTTTCTGGAATTTAATAGAATAATTACTAACATCATTTGGGGAAAAAATCCATCTGATATTGGACAGCTACCTTATCTCTTTCTGTAACCCTAAAATCATGCCAAACCTTTCTAGTCACACTAAGTAAAAAAACAGTGAATTTATTAATCAATTTATTTAACTCAATACATTAAAATTGTTATTTCAATATAAGTATTGATATTTATAATATGATAATCAATATTATATTTATAATCAATATTAAAAATGATCCCACTCTTCTGCGTGGTTACATTTAGGCAGGATCCCTCACTGGAAAAGGAATACCTTCCTTACCTGGTCACACCCCAGAGAATTATTTCAGGTTAAGACAGTGGGAAAGTCATTATTTCTAAGTTTTCTTCCCCAGGCAGGTTTCCAAAGGCCCTTTGGAAACCCTGAACCTGACACTGAAAGAAGCCAGACTCATAGAAATAGAGAATAAAGTGGTGTTTGCCAGGGACTGAGGGATGGAGGAAACAGGGTGACATCGTGAAAGGATACAAATTCCCAGCTGTGAGACAAATAAAATCTGGGTATGTAATACACAGCTTGGTGATTGTAATTTCACTGACATGTGAAAGTTGTTAAGAAGTAGATCTTAAATGTTATCACCACATATACACTTCAGTTGAAATTATATGAGGAGATAGAAGTATTAACTAACGTTATTGTCTAAGCACTTTTCAATAAACGTATGAATCAAATCATGAGTACATCTGAAATGTACTCATGTTATATGTCAATAATATCTCAATATAGATGGAAAAAGCAAAAATAAATAAAGACCAGAATTGAAAGAAAACCCAAGTGGATGATAATTTCTGGGGTTTCTTCTTAGTGCTCAGTGAAATTGCTTAAATTAGAGTTAAAGTATACAGAACAGATTCATCTGAGGGGAAACCTATGGTTTCTAGTAAACCATTAAACCATGTTTTTAGCCATTGGGGCAATTTACCTGCCAAGTGTGTGCTTGTACTATGTTGGTGGAAACAGGGAGGCAGGTTCAATATTGTGTGTGTCCTAAAAAAAAAAAACCAGTCTTCCAAGAAACTTAGTAATTTACTATTCTCCTCAGAAAGATCAATAATACCTACCTTCTCTGTCTCTCAGTTTGCACCATCACTAAGAAGCCCCAACTCCCAAGAAGGCACATAAAAAATCACCTTGTCACCAGCTAGGTATCTTAGGTGCTTGGTATAAGGTGTTAGAGTGAAGGAAATTAGCAAACAGAGCAAACAGTCTTATAAACAATTATATTCAGAAACCAGTAACTTCCATATAGACCAACAAGCGAAAGATAAAATGGAAAAAAAAAAAAAGACCTGTTTTATAACAATTAGAAAAAATACCCCAAAATTCCTAAAAACAAACTTAAGATTCATCAAAGATAAATAAAACACTGAAAGACTGAAACTAAACCAAGTGGATTATTTGACAAACCAGAAAAGCTTTTTATCCTCCTGGGTAGCCAAGACAGCATTATTAGAAAGTCCTCCTGAATATATCTAACAATTTAATGTACTTTCAATGAAATACCCAGTGCTTTTTGTGTTTTGTTTTTTAACCGTCGAACTGATTCTAAAGCTGACATTGAAAAATAAGCATGTTGGTCCTCCCTGGTGGTGCAGCACGTTGAGTACCCCACTGTGAAGCATCCGTGGCACAGCACCTAGAGTTAAATCCCTGGGAGGGGGGTGGCGGCAGGGGGGCTGGAGGGAGGCCCACATTGCGCAGCAGGCAGCAGACGTCTTCCCTGGCCCACTGCTCCCCTCAGCAGTGTACTTCAGTCGACCTGCTTGTTCTGCTCCCCGCTCTCGATCTCTGGTGCATCCTCTCACCTCCCACAATTCTGGACTGTACCCCCACTCTTGTATGCATAAATAAATAAATCTTTAAAAAAAGAAAAAGAAGCATGCAAGAATACCCTAGAAATGTTTTTAAATAACTATAATGAAGAGAGCTCCAGCCCTGGCAGATACTAAATATATTCTAAAGTTCCATTAGCATAAATCTTGCAGTAACTCATGTAGTAGATAGACAGATCATGGAAAAGAAGAGAAAATTTAAAAATTAACAAAAATACTTATGACAAATTGACGTATAATCAGGCTGGGCTCTCCAATGAGTAGAGAAAGGCAGTCTATACGTTAAAATAACATTTAACTTATTAACCTATGAGTAAAGTGGAAACACTGATTCCAAGGGCTATTACGGAACCGGAACCGGGATTTATACAGCTCAGAAGGAAAGGCACATTAAAGCAAGTTTGTTCATTTCTTAAGTTAGAGAAAAATCTAATTAATGTTCCAAGGGCATTGAAAATACAGGGTTATCTTTCTAATAGAAATCATTTGCATATCTATTAGACCTTATCTACAAGTTAATATGTAACTTCACAAAGTCTGATCCCCTAGTTAATTGTGAACAACAAACACTAGTTTACTTTTCTAGAATGGCTGGCTACATAATTTGCTGAACCCTGAGCAAATGAAAATTCAGGGTCCCTGGTTCAAAATTACCAAAAATTTTAAGACAGCAACAACAGAGCATTAAGCCACATCGAAGGGCCTTCTAAGACTGGGCACTGGGAGACAGAACAGATTGCAACCTAAGAGCTGACCTCCCTTCAGAACTAAATAAATTTTAGGAGAGCTTCTACTAGAGCTGCTGGTAGGAATGCAAACTGTCCAACCTCTATGGAAAGCTGTATGTTACCTCTGTCTACTAAAAATGTAGCTGTCTACCTTATGACCCAGCAATCCCACTCCTAGAGATTTACCCAAAGGACACAAAAATATTCATTCAAAAGAATACATGCACACCTATGTTTATTGCAGCATTATTTTTAATAGGTAAGACATGGAATCAACCCAAGTGCCCAAAAACAGATGACTGGATCAAGAAAATGTGGTACATATACACGATGGAATACTATTCAGCAATCAAAAAAGACAAACTAGAGTAATTTATAGAAACATGGATGGAGCATGAATGGATTATGCTCAGTGAAATAAGTCAGAAGGACAAAGAAAAATTCTGGATAGTCTCACTTATAGGAGAAATACAGGGGATCAAGGAGGAAAAATAACAACAAAAACAAAATAAAAATAAACAGACAGCTACAAAACAGAGACATTCTGCAGGGAAGAGGGAGGGATTGGGATCAAGGGAGGGACAGGAAGAGCACAAGGGACTATGGTGACTGTGCACGGGTGAATTTGTGGTGGGAATTTTATGGGGACTACACCTAGAAAAGAAAGCAAACATTGTAAGAAAAATTAAATAAATGTAATTTTAAATAATATTTAGGAGAGCTTCTAAATGTTGCCCCATAATGACATGAAAGGACACACAGTTACTGTCTTGCTTTATTTCCAACTTTTGAATAATTTTTTCTTTATGGACTTGAAAGAACCCTTCCTGTTTGTATGTTTCAGGGTGTGTTACTTAACTTTTGTAAAGTGCCATGGCCTGAAGCCTGATGGTAAAGAGGATTAAAAATAATTCTTGCCCTGGGTTGGGGTGTGGAGTTGGTGAGGAGTGAACCAAATGAGTGAAGAGAGTCAAAACTTCCAGTAATAAAAAAAAAAAAAGACCCGAGGATGTAATGCACAGCATGGAAACTATAATTAACAATGCTTATGTATATTTGAAAGTTGCTAAGAGGGGAGTCCTCGCCACACACACACAAAATTGTAATTATGTGGTAATGATTTTATTTATTTATTTAAGTTTCCACACATCACACAATTTTATTTTTCCTTTGTGATTTTCCATGATTTTAAAATGTAAAAGCCATTTCCTATCTTGCAGTTTGTTTAGCTTCCCACTTTACCACACTTTAGGCAAACTCTAGAGTGCTTCTCAAGCTAGCACCTAGTTGTCATGGGGTGGGCATGCTGTTGTGGAATACTGCAACCACCTCTCTCCATATATATATATATAATCCATATATATATAATCCATATCTATAATATATATATTATATATACAAATCACACACCTGAAAGAAATATAATGCTATGTTATATTAAAAAATAAACTTTCCTAGTCATACTAAGTAAGTAAAGGTGACGTTATTAATGTATTTATTTAACCCAATATGTTAAAATTGTCACTTCAACACATAATCAGTATAAAAAATTATTAATGAAAACCCCTTAGAGTAGACTGGAGTGATTACCTGATGAGTGTGACAGTTTCAGGAGCCACTGGATCCTATACAAGAGCATACAAATATTTCATAACAGAATGTAGTGTCAGTAGCCCACCGTGGCAGAGCTTCCAGATTATCTTTTGAGCATCGCTTCTCTTAACTTAGTCTGGAAAACCATCCTGAAGAGAATGACCCTGCATTGTAGGGAGAGGAAGAGATGCAATGTGGCTGTCAGGAGGTGGAAGATTGTCCCAGACATAAGTGATATTTTGGACAGAGGCTCAGAGGACAGAGTAAGCCCGTCCCAGGAGACCACAAAGCCACCATCCTCACCAGCTAACAGGAAACAAGAGCCAACAAATTCAAGGGTCACACCGCCAAATCATAACTCGTACCTGTCCCATGAAATATCAGGGTTGTGCCTGTCAAATTCCCCCCCCCACCCCAATACCACTAAAGGCAGAAGAAATAAAACAGGCCACTACAGTTGGGAGTCTTCTTTAAATTTTTATACTCAGAAATTTATGATGATTGTACATTCTACTCCATCAAATAACCAAGATTATTTTAATATTAAAAAAATCATTCCCCTCCAAAAAAAAATCTTTGGTAAAACTGAATTCCATCAATGATTCCCTGTTTATTCTGTGGTTCCCATAATCGAAGGGGCCTAATATCCCAGTCTGAAAAGCAGTGTAATATTAGTGCTTTACCGTACATCGTTCATGACACCTCAGTCGGTGATAAAGGGGACTGCACACTTGAATGAAGTCCTTTTGTCACTCTAGGCACCAGAACTCCTTGAATGGCATCCAAAAGAAGACATGCCCTTTGCAGAAATTCCACTCCCCAACCCTGTGGATGTCCAGCTCCTTGGCAGCCCTTCCTTTTTCACTGGATCTCATCCCCCATGAACCTTTAGCCTGGTCCCTTTTTGACTCTCAGAACACCAAGTGGTTTAGGGAGATTTGGGGCTGTATAAGTTTTTCCCAAATTCTTTCATGCTCATTCTCTTGCCCCCTTTAGTTTCTCCGCTCCCTTTTTGGGTTCAAAGGCCGAGCAATAGAAGGAGCAGGGTGGGTGAGTTGTAGACCAGAACAGAGAGATGGCATGAGAAAGTAGAGCAATCTCTGATAACTGTGGTTTGAAGACCACCCATGTTCAATTGTTCCTACCTACTGAACCAGACCCCTTGGGCCAGGCGCATATTTCTGATCTCCAGAGCCTTACCCCACCCCCAGAACAGAATACTGTTTATGATTAAGATGAGGCTGCCAGATGCAGAATCTACTCTGGTAAACTCAGATCACAATCCTTCTCTTTTTAACTGGTCCAGGGAAGAGATTCTTGTGGATTTCTCTCATTAAGTTCTGTATATGTTGCTCAGAGACTGGGTGACGATTTGAAGGAGCAAAATTGATGACTGTTGCTTTGTGATTACAAGAGGAATTAGGGATAAACTAACAGTTCTTTCCTATCCCTTCTTCCCATCCTCAGAGCTTATATTATGACCAACAAAGGGACTGCTGGGTTGCAAAATAGGAAATCAGAAGAACATGCAAAATAGTCTACCCATTTGCTTCAAAATGATAGGGGCTGGAGAAGGGAGTACCAGGCGGGTATAGATGAATTAAGTGAAACAGATTAGCTTGCTGTGGCTGATTGTTAAAGGGGGTATGGGAACATGGGGGTGGTTTAATAGACTGTTTGCTTTATTTTTTAGATTGGATATTTTCCATGAGATTTTTGAGAAATTCTCATGGTCATGGAGCTTACATTCTTTTAAAGGGGAGGTGGTGTGAAAGAGCCAGCAAGAGTAGATACACAGTGCTTATGCACAGTCTTCTTTTTCTGTCTTTGTTGTTCATTGGTGGTTGGTCCACGGCTTTCACTGTCACTTCTCTGTTGAGAAGAAGTGACAGTGACTTCCTGGAAGGACCCTCTTCTTCACCTCCCTGCTGACCTTTGCCAATATGAGAGCTGATTTCTCTGTGTTGTTCTCTTCTCCCCCACTCAGAAATATGAGGAGGAGGAAGAGAAGGAGAAGAAAAAGAAGGATAGGGAGAGGAAAAAGGAGGAAGAGGAGGAGGACCAGGAAGAAGGGGAGGAGAGGGAGAAGGAGAAGGAAGAGCAGAAGGAAAGGGGAGCATGAGAAGAAGGAGGAGAAAGAGGAGAGCCAGAAGGAGGGGCAGGGAGAGAAGTAAAGCAGAACCACTAGATTCTCTCCTACAGGACAAGCCCTACACTGAGCATTCAAGACCAAGTCTTTTCTTGAGAGACAAGATTCATTCCTCCCTAGACTAATGTGTGAGAGTCAGAATCCAAAGTGAAAATTTAAAAATACAGACCCAAACCCAGATTTAATGAATCAGCCTTGGTCTAGGGAAGGCAGGAATATGTCATTTTAAAAGCTCCCCTGTGGCACTGCCAGGCATGGAACCAGTACACTAGGCCAGCACTTAGCATAAAGCTGCCAGGGCTGCCAGTCCGACTTAGATGAAGATTTGGCTCTGAAGTTTGGGTTCAATGTGCTGTTCCACCCTGGTAGTGTCTAAAGATCCCCATATTCCCTTAAGCACCCCATTTAGTCATGACTTTTCATGGTTGTTTTAAAGTTTGACCCAGTAAGCAGTTCTGCCTCTCGCATGCAGCCCCTGCCTGACTGCCCTTTTCTGATGTAGATAATTTATAGTCTAAATTCAAACCAAACACCAGTGAACATTCCACCAGAAGGAGGTCCTGGAGGGTCCTCCAACTTATCAAGTGAACTCACTGGGCTCTCTCCCAACCAGCTACCTTCATTGGCTTCTATAATTCTTTCTGATCCTAGCACCAAATTTTTTCCTGTCATCCTGGCTTGAAATCAACATTGTAACTGACTTCTCTCTATCCCTCCCCATCCCTCATTTGGTAATGAGATCACAAAGTCTCACTACTCTCTATTCAAAAATTGTACCCTTCCTCTCTTCCTTCTAGGCACATGGCTTCTGTCCCAACTCTGCCCTCTCTACCTCTGACCTAGAACATTAAATATCATAAAGGTGAAATTTCCAAATCCAGTTAGTCAACCATTTACAATCCCACCCCCCCTTCTTTCCAATATTTACAAGTAAATATGATCAACCTTCATAAAGGCTATGTTGCTCCCCAGATCAAAAACCCTTAACAGTTTCCTTTACATACTGGATAAAATCTGGACATTTTTGTAGTGATTTGGCCCAATTCCAGCTTACAGTTTTAGAGCCACCCCCATGTTTCTTATGTTTCAGCTAAATGTTACCACTCACAGATCCTTCAAAACCACTCCCTTTCCCATCCTGAGCCTCTGCTCTTGCCATTTCCTCCATCTGGGTTTTACCCCCTTCTCTCTCATGTGCTAAAATCTGACCCATCCCTCAGTGCCCTAACTCAAATGTCACCTTTCCCCTAAAGACTTCCATAATTCAGTCTGAGGTGACCTTGTGCTCCTGAACCCCAGACAAGTATACTTTTCACGCGACTGTTCTTACTGAGGCCATTTGACTATTAGCCATCACATTCCCACTCAATCATAGGTTTCTTTAGCGTCCATTTCTTTACTCTGCTTTACATCCTCCATGGTGTCTAATCTAAGACTTTGCACAAAGAAGCTGCTTTGAACACTGTAGGTGTTGACAGACTGAAAAAATAAATTAATAATAGATTCTGTTGGGGTAAGGAATCTGATACTCAGTTGGCAGGTTCATTATTAAACATTGCAATATTTCCTTTCTGATTGGTAGGTTTAAGCAGCTACTGCCCTGGGCCCCCACTGGCCCCCTGCTGTCCTGCATTCTCTGAGAGCCCCTGAGCAGGACCCAGCAACTAAAGAGGTGATACTTGACTCAGCAGTTTTAGGAATTAGTTGACACCTCCTCAGTAATTCCAAATCTCACCCCTGGGGAGGAGCAGCATCACAATCAAACAGGCTTAACAAAATTAATTTTTAGGCAGGATACTGTACTTGCTTTGGCACAAAAAAAAAAAAGGAAAAACAGAAACATGGTTCCAAAGAAGACGATTGTTCCACTAGATAGAGGTCATGTCAATGTTTACATGAAGACTAGTGCTATATGGGTGGTTATTACGATTTGTAGTAATAAAACTAAAAACAATCAGCATTTTGTCATTTCTAATCTAACTTAATTTTCACAAGAATGCTTGGAAATCACTGTTTTATCGCCTCATTTTACAAATGGATAGATCATACCAGAGGACCACATAGATAGTGCAGGCCTACCTTGGCTTATTGTACTTTGCTTTACTGTGCTTTGCAGAGTTATGTTTTTTACAAGATCCTCCACCAACAAAAAGGTTACAGCTCACTGAAGGGTTCAGATGGTGGTTAGAATTTTTTGGCATTAAAGTATTTTTAAATTAAGGTATATACATAGGTTTCTTTCGACATAATGACACTGCATTCTTAATAGTCTGCAGCATAGCGTAAGTAAAATTTTCACATGCACTGAGGAACGAAAAAAATTGTGTAACTGGCTTTACTGTAATGTTTGCTTTATTTTGATGGTCTGAAATCAAATCCACAATATCTCTGAGGTGTGCCTGGAATGTGGTGCCAATAGTGAGAACACAAGCCCCTTGAGTTCATAGAGCTTCTCTACTATCTCACCCTGTTTCCATGTAAGGCTCCAATAATATGGTGCCTGTTAATAGAGGGCAAGATGAGAAAGGGAGAGAGAGCAGGATGGCAGGGAGAAGCAGGGCTGGGAAGCTCACTGCCTCGCCCATGCTGGACCTAGAGAGGCAAGCATAAGGTGGTTACCAGTGAGCACTCTACTCCGGTCAACCTGAGTGCATTCCCAACCCCCGCTACAGTCAGCGATGACACTAAACAGTCCTCCTTTGCTTTTACGGTTGCTATGACAGCCAGGAATTTGCAAACCAAACCGGACCTGCAGAAGAATTCTGTCCTTGGCCCAAAAAATTAGTGGTTCCAAATGGTTCTGCTTATGATTCCTGCTGTCCCCTTTGACACCTGCCATATGGAAGACTCTCTAAACTGGGAATTTGGAAATGTCCCTGCAGAAAGGCTGTTTTCAAGCTGGCTGAAGTTGTGTTAGAAGGAATTTAGGTGTGATCGAAGGAACTTCTTGGCAAGAAAAGCTGGAAAATGTTACAATAAGTCCCAATCTCTTGACCCATCTTTCTTATTTATTTACTGCCTATGATCTGTTAAGCACATTCACAAAAATAGTTTCACCAGAGTTCATATCTACTCAGTGAAGCAGTCAAAGTAGACATTATTATATATTATATATAAAAACAAGGAAGGTAAGGCTCAATGAGAATAAGATTGAAAAGTTAATAAGCAGCAGCACAGAGGGCCGAGTCTGGGCTTTTCAAGTTTGTGGTTTAAGCCTTTTAATTCTACCATGATGAGCTCCAAAAAATAAAATAAGTCACAGTTGATCTGGATGGAGCAGGTTTTTTTAAAAAAGATAGTAACACTGTAGGTGATTTTATTTATTTATTTTTACTTTGGGTAAAATACACATACCATAAAATTTACCAGTGGAACCATTTTTAAGTGTACACTTCAATGATATTAAATATATTCACATTGCTATGCCACCATTTCACTGCCATCAACTCCACAATTCTTTTCATCTTTTTTTTTTCTGCTGAGGTGAGGCATTAGAGGAAGTCTAGGTGGTTTTTTTGTTTGTTTGTTTGTTTTTTGCTTTACCTTTTGTTTCTTTTTATTGAGGCAATAAATAAATATTGGTTTATAAACTGAATACATTTCAAGTGTAGAGCTTCACACCTTGACAAATATATATACCACACAACACCTACCACCAAAGGCCTAGCTGCCATCTTCCACCAACCCTTTTACCTGTCCCACACACCACTCCCTACCCTTCCCCTCTGTAACCCCATTTTGTTGTCAGAATCCAACTTGGTTTCATTTTTTGCTCGCTTGGTTTTTTTAATCTTCCACATCTGATTGAAACCATATGGTATTTGTCTTCCTCTTTCTAACTTCTGTGACTTAGCAGAACCCCCGTAAAGTCCACCCATATAGTCACAAATAGCAAGATTTCAACTTTATTATAGCTGAGCAGTATTCCAGTATGACTGGAGAGCACATCTTCCTTACTCACTTGTCCATAGAGGGACCCTTAGATTGTGTCCGTGTCTTGGCTATTGTGAATGGTGCTGCAGTGAATGTAGACATGCATATATCTTTTCAGGTGGACTCTTTTTTTTTTCATCTTACACACCTGAAACTCTGTACTCACTCAATACCATTCACCTCTCCCTCCAGCTCTGGAAGTCACCATTCTTTCTGTCTCTCTGAATCTGACTACTTTGCGTATTTCATGAGTGGACATACAGTACTTGTTCTTTGTCACTTAATGCCTTTTAGCATTACGTCCTCAAGATTCATCCATGTTGAGGTAGATGTCTGAATTTCTTTCCATTTAAGTCTAAATAATATTCCTCTGTATGTATAAGCCACATTTTGTTTATTCATTTGTCAATGGAAAGTTTTGACGTTTTCTAACTTTGGGTATTGAAAATTCTGCTGCTATGAATATGGTTGTAAAAATATCTTTTTGAGTCCCTGACTTCAATTCTTTTGAGCATATCCTTAGAAGTGGGTTTGTTGGGTCACGGTAGTTCTAGTGATTTTTTTGTTTTGTTTTGTTTTGTTTTGTTTTAAGGAATCATCCAGTCATCATACTATTTTCCATAGCAGCTGCACCATTTTACATTCCTACCAACAGTACACAAGGGTCTTAATCTCCCCATATTCTTGCCAACACATTATTTTATGGTGTTTAAAAAAGACAAACTATTACCTCTTCCAATTCTAATGGGTATGCAGATGGATGATTTTTTAACCTTGTTGTTGTAATCACATAGTTGTCCGGGTCAGTTTATTCATAGGACTCGAAATGGTCCTGGTGAAACCAAGTTTGCTTGACAGTTCAGCCCTAAGCCCAACCAGAGATCTTATGAAAGTATTTTGCTAGTCGCCAGGGAAAGCACCCGAGTAATTTGAGCAAATCCACAACCTGGTTTTAGGGCTAATGGAGCTGAACTACTCATCCTCCTCATAAGAATTTCCTGTACCTTCACCCTGGGTGCAAATTCATTAGAAGGTGCATGTTAGCTGAAGTCACCTGCTGCCATTACAGGACCTTCCTACGTGGAGGAAGATGAAGGTGGGTGCTTCCGAGTGTGGTGACAAGGCCATAGGGATTGCATGCCCTCTTTTGAAACACCTCCAGGATCTTAGGACCTCATTTGTGTTTTGTCAGCTTCCTTCTTTATTCTTTTCCATCCTGCTCACTTCAGAGGGATGAATTAGATTGTATCTTTAAAAGATTTTGAAGAAAGTGCTTTATGAGTACAAGATGTAATTATATCCTGTTCTGTCCAGAGTTATAATTATGTCACCTGGCAAGAATACTTGGGTACCCTAACATGTGATTTAGAATAGTGAGGAAGCTTGGGGCTGCTGAGATGGACTGGACATGTCTGAATGGCCTACCCTTGGGTGTTTAAGCCCTACCCAACTGAAATGTCACCTCCTCCATGAAGTAGTCCCTGATCAATACATAAGAAGAAGTTGTTTCCTCTTTTTAAATTTGATAGCACTTCACCTATGCCTTTTTTGGGTCAGGTGTTACGGTTTATCTTAGGTTTATGGCTGTTTATGAGCAATCATATCTCCCACCCTTTTCCACTGGATGCCCGTTAGAAGAAAAGTCTACTTCTGGTTTGCACATAAGATAAAAACAAATGTTTCCCAAAAGTTCCCTCAGGGAAAAGAAAGCTAGTAAAATGAAAACCAAAAGTTTCTCTTATGCCTGAATTACTGACTAGAAAAGGGTTTCAATTTTAGCCTCTCTGGTCATAGTCTGTTGACAATGGTCCTGGTCGAGCCAGTGAACAGGGTCTTCCCACACCTCCTGGCACCCATCCTCAGGGAGATCAGAAGGGAGACACCACTCTGAGTCCCGTGCACAGGTTCTGCCTCTTCTGTGGGCCCTGCAGTGTCTTTTATGAGCACACAACAAACATTTCTGAACCACCTACTATTTTTCCTTCAACTGAGAAACAGAGAGCAGAAAGGAATGACCAATACAAAGTAGGTCATGCCAGTTTACCTACAGTTTACACTCCCAGTAGCACTATGTCCCATTCATAAACAACCTGAGCTTACAAAGCCCTGGCATCCCTGTTTTCAGAGGAAAAACCAAGACTCAGAGATGTTCAAGAATTTGCTCCAGATAATTCAGTAAGCAACAGTGCGGGAAGGACTTGCTCTGATGTCACGTGTCTTGCTCTGTCCACCACTCTCCACTGCTTCTGGGACACAGGCTTCAGGCTACATCTGGCCTGTGCTTCATCCCACCCTCTGGGAACAGGATAGTCGTGGAAAATATAAGACAAAAGGTTGCAAAACACTGGCCTGAGTTTGTATCACATGTTTGCGTGGGTGTGCTGGTAAGGAAGGTGGAAGCATTTCTCCCCCCTCTCATCTCTGCATCTGTACCACCACAGACATCCATCTCGTCACCCGGCAGCTGCAAGCAGCTGCTGACAGCGCCCAGCATCTCAGCCCATTAAAGATAAGAGTTCCCCACAGGCCACTAGGGAATATTCAGCCTTTGCTTATATTGTTCTTGGTTTTATCCTATAGCTTCAGCAGAGCTTCATTCTTTACTGGAGGTAAAATGCCAATTCTTCCTGGCCCTGGCCCACCTGTTTCTGTCAGGAAACACCAAGGAGTTTGCTCTTCTCATTCTTGACCTTTTAGGAAGGGACAGAGCTGCTCTAGCTGTTAATCTTCCACACTGCTGGAAAGTGAATGGTCTGGTCACCAGGCAACTAGTTCCAAGCTTGGCTCTGCCTCTGATTTGAGTGACCCTGAGATAGCACGGCCTCTGGCTGCGTCTCAGGCTACAAAATGAGGAAGTTAGAGCAAAAGGAACTGGACGGACTCATCCCACCCCATAGTGGGGATAGCAGCTGCACAGAGGTAGAACTAATGCAGGCTTACAGGCTGGAACTTGTCTTTTAGGACTAAATGAATGGGGGAAAATACATGGAGCTCAGGCTAGCTGGGAATAGCAAGTTGCTATTCCCCAGCAGGGGAGATATGAACTATTTCTGTTTTCTGGTTTTCCAGTTTGTACTCTTTGCACTGTGCTTACATGTCAGAGAGAAACATGCTACTGGATTCTGAAACCGTCTCTCTGCAGAATAAAGCCAGCTGTGGATCTGTGGAGACAGCTCCCTTGGGAGTCAGAGAGGCCCACATGAGATGGTGGCAAGAAACCTGAGCAAGAATCAAACGGGGGTCTTATAACTTCCTCACCACCAACTAACTAGTTGTGTGGCCCTACACAAGTTGCTGTTCTTCTCTGAGCTTGTGTCTGCTTCATCTCTTAAAACAAGGAAGTTAGATCAGATGCTTACAATAGCATCCCTTTCACTCTAATGACTACAGTTTAGCTTCAGCTTATTCCGCTCCCATGTGGCTTCCTGTGGCATTTTGTCCTGTAATTCTGAGTATCCTTAAGCTAAGAAAAGTCTTCTGATGTGGATCTCATCTCAGTGGTGGGAAATGATATGAGCAAGCGAGAAAGCACAGGGATACTTCTACAGAACCCTTTGGCTATGTGTATCTAAGAAGTAGCTAGGTTTCAGCTCACTGTAGGAAAAGGAGATGCTATCTTCCCTTTATTGCTAAGAGATGAAAGACCCCCTGCTGATCTGATTACAGCATATCCCAGAGTCCTGAGCTATCTCGTTGCATAAATTAAGGAGGAACCGAGACAGGAGCTAACTGTTGCTGAGCACCAGCATGCTGGTGCTAGGGGCTTTCTCTATAAAATCTTGTGTATCATCCTCTCAACAAGTATGTAAGAAATCTTAAGTATGAAATGATGTAAACTGAGGGAGGTTAAGAAACTTGCCTAGGCTCCAGAGTCAAGGTCCATCAACTTTTTATTTTTTTTTTTTTTAAGATTTGTTTATTTATGCATACAAGCACTGGAGTACAGGCCAGAGGTGTGGGGGAGGGGAGTGAGAGAGCGGGGAGCAGAACAGGCAGATCAACAGAAGTACACTGCTGAGGGGAGCAGCAGGCAAGGCAGGAGAGGTCTGCCGAGCCATGTGGGTCCCCTCCTTGGCCGGCAGGCAGCAGGGATCGAACTCGTGCTGCAGTGGCTGCGGTTTGCTTCATAGTGTGTTGCTTAACCCACTGCGCCACCAGGGAGGCCCCCATCAACTTTTTATTAAAGCAAATATTACTGATATACCATCTGTTTACAAAGCTATATAACTTGTATATAACTATACAATTTCATACCATCACATGTAGGCATGCTTCACTCACCCTCCATCAAAGCTCCAGTGCTAATCCCCCATCACCTCGCCTCACTCCCACCCTCCCTTCTGGTAAGCAGGAATTTTCAGAGTCCAGGCATTATTTTTATTTGTTCTGCCAGTTCAGTTTCTTTGTTCATTTGTTTTCTATAAATAAGTGAAATCATCCAGTAATTGCCTTTTACCTTCTGATTTATCTTAATCACCTCAAGATTTGTCCACTTTGTTCCAAAAGGCACTATTTCATCTCTTAAAGTAGCTACACAGTATTCCATTGAGTACATACACCACAATTTCTTTACCTAACCCTCTGTTGATGGGCATTTGGGTTGGTCCCATGATCTGGCTATTGTGCATAAAGGTGCTACAAGCACATAGGTGTGTATAATTCTTTTCATATTAATGTTCTCACAGTCTTCATATATTGATAAGTAGCTAGAAGTGCATCATATGGTATTTCCATTTTCAGTTTTTAAAGGAATTTTCCATAGAGGCTGCACCGATTAACATTCCCACCAACCGTGGATGAACTTTTCTTTTTCTCCATGTCCTTGACAACATTTGTTTTCTCAGTATTTTCAATATGGGCCATTCTCCCAAGGATGAGGGGACATTTCATTGTGGTTTTGATATGCATTTCCTTCATAATAAGTGCTGTGAAGCATTTTTTTCTTCGTGCATTTGTGGGCCCATCTGTGTGTCTTCTTTGGAGAAATATCTATTTAGCAGGTTCCATCATCCTTGATCCCACACCCCCACCCCACCCCCACCATTGCCAGGAGGTGTCTGCAACTACGTCCTCCACCAGAAATAATGTCTACCTCCTACCTGTCAGGAGGGGCTCACACACCCATGCAGGTACTTCCAGTCAGCATGTGGTCCAAGAAAATGTTTCCTTACCACCACAAAAGAATGCAGTACACACTGTCCCCTGTGTGGTGGAAATGGGACTAGAAGAGAGAGCCCATTCTGAATGGGATTTAGACCTTGACAACATCATGAGGAAGTTTTCTGGTAGCTGCAAATACTCTGCAAAACAGATTAAATTCTCTCTCGAGAGACATACTTATTATAAATCTCATAAGAAGTGTCAAGATAAATACGGTGCCCCTTCTATCATTCCAAATTTCAGCTCTCTTAAGATTCAATACATGTGAAACATCCACATCTGATAATGCAGAAACTTGTCAAAGAGAATTCAGTTTTTCTGGGCCTCCCATCTTTTAGTGTCCCTTGTGTTGGGGCCACCTTGGAGAAACTTCATGAACTCACTATTCCAATACCTTGAAGGGGTTAAGTCTCAGCACTGTGAAACTATGAGCAGCCACTGTAGCTCGAGTTCAATCCCGAGCCAGGGAGCTGACCCACACAGTGCAGCAGACCTCTCCTGTCTCGCCCACTGCTCCCCTCAGCTGTATATTTCAGTAGATCCGCTCTGTCTCTGATGAATCCTTTCACCTCTTCACCCCCGCACTTCTGGCCTGCACCCCAGCTCTTATATGCATAAATAAATGAAATAGCTCTTTTTTTAAAAAAAAAAGTATCTCTTGTATCAGGAATCAAATCTTAGCAGACAGCGCTGACTGGCTCACTGGACAATCGCCTGTTTCTGATCGTGACATGTCCTATTCTCTCCCTTGGGGACATCCTAGTCAGATTACTAGAAATCCTCTTACTCATCTAAATGAAATCCATTCTTTGATTATGAAGAACTTGTGAATCTTCAGCTAGATGAGAAAACGCAATATTGACCTGTTGTTGAAGAGCCTTTTTCAAGCAAACATCTGAAGGCTATAGACATCTGCATCTTTGTACCCACAAGGGCATTTTTGTTTAAAGTTCACCAATTTTATTTATTTATTATTAAACTGTTAAGTTTTATTACATCATTGTTCATTTTTGTATCATTTTGATTTCTCCACTCAGGTGTAGTCCCGTAAATCACCTATCACCACATCACCTGTTCACTATCACCGTGGTCCCTGGAGCTCTTCCCTACAAGGGCCATCTTTAAGGAGAAACTCCATGAACTCACTGTTCCAATACCTTGATAAGTCTATTCGTGAATGTAGTTCAGTCTAGAACTTCAGAAAAAAACGAGAATCCAAACCTGTTGGCACCCTGATCTTGGGGTTTCAGTCCCCTTCCAAAAATAAATTTCTGTTGTTCATTTATTATTTTTTTAATCAGCTTGTCTCCCTCCAAAGTCTGGACTGCCTAGCTGAGGGTGTTACTTTTGCAGGAATTGAAGGTAAGAGGCAGGGAGGAGCTGGGAAACCCCAGATCTAGCAGACCTCAGGGAATAAGGTGATATGTAGGGCAAGGACTCGACTATAAATCCTTAGGCTCTGCAGCTACATCAACCGTCTCTGCTTTTCATCTCCGCTCTTGATTCTCCCACTGCCCCCTTAACACTCTGCCTGTGGGGACCTGGGGATAGCACTGTGAAGCCATCAGTAGCCACTGCAGCACGAGTGTGCTCTCCAGCCAGGGAGCTGGCCCACATGGCACAGCAGACCTCACCTGTCTCACCTATTGCTCCCCTCAGCAGTGTGTATCAGTAGATCCGTCTGTTCTGCTCCCCACTCTGTCTCTTGTGGTTCCTCTCACCCCCTGCGCCTCTGGCCTATGCCCCAGTTCTCATGTGCATAAATAAATAAATCTTTTTAAAAAGCAAAACAAAACAAAAAACAGGATCCAGGCTGCATCCTGGATCGTGGCAGCCAGATGGAAGCAGAGTTTGTTTCTTCATCAATAAGTGTCCTACAAGAAACACCAGTCCCACAAAATCCTTGCCTCCTCAGTTAACCACATAGATCAAAGTGGGAGACAGGCTTCTCTTGGTATGGGATAGAACAAGGCCCTGCTATTCCCACCTCTTCCCCTAGATACTTTACAAAGAGAATAACTGCTTTCTGTACCTTGGGGAGAACCCTTTATTCCTTAGCCTCCATGAGCATGTACAGTTCTTCACAGACAATCTCCATAAAGGTCATCAGTCAAGACCCTGAAAGTCAGCTGGGACCTCTTACTGTCCAGCCTTAAAGAGAAACAAACTTAAGAGGCAAGTTAAAAAGTGTCCTTGCGAAATAAGTTGGTAGGAGAAAGACAAATACCAGATGGCTTCACTTATATGTGGACTATAGAAAAACAAGATGAAAGGATCAGATAAAATCAAACCAATAAAAAAAAAAAACTTAAAAAATGTGGAATAAAGGCTATAAGAGAAGAATGGGATAAGAGTGGGAGGGGAATGGCAGACTGTGGTGGAGGACGAGGGTGCCTTGGTGGTTGAGGCGGTGTAGGGAGGGACATGATGCTGGTGTGGTCCTGGGCCTCTGAATCATATACGATGTTGTAAACCAATGTTACCTCAAAAAAGAAAGAAGGGATGGAGGGAGGAAGAGAAGAAAAAAAAAAAAAGAAGTGTCCTTGTAGAACAGTTGAACATATAAAGATAACCTTGTTTTAACAGAAAGAGAAAAAGAGGCAGAAGTTGATTCTTTTTTATGGCAAGGAATAGAATTCAGCAAACTCAACTTGCATTTTAGTTGAAACAAATATTTACTAAATCTCTTGTGTTAGACTGTGATAGGTGCTTTGTTCCTCATTTCATTCCTTCCTCATAACAATGGTGGGAAGAGAAAAGGAAGATTTAGTAAGTCAAGCGATGGAGTCACTGAGAATCTAAACTGTCTGTCTCCCAGCCCAGAGCTCCATCAGCTGCAGCAGCATTTTTGTAAATATCCTCAGAAGTGTGACTCTGCATCTGAGAGAACTGGGCAAAGGTGGGCACTGGCGCTCAACGGAATTAAAAGACAGTGCAGAGTTCCCAGGTATCCTACACAACAAGGCAATAGCACCAACCTCCCTCCTCCATGCTGTGCTCCCCTCCCAGGGAATTTGTAGAACTTTCCCCAAGACATCTTCCTTGACATGTCCTCCGTGTAGTACAGGGTCCTGCCACGGCCTCCCTGGCACTCTGCACTTGCCCTTTTGGAGTGCTTTCTACTCTACTTTCTGATTCTTTGCTTTTTGTCCATCTTTAACTCATCGTAAGTTTCTAGAGAGCAAGGACAGCTTTTGCTTTGTTTGCCATTGATTTACTAATACCTGGTATTCTGTAGCTATGGAACATTCATTGAATTATTGACAGAAAGAAATAAAAAGATAGGTGGAGGGGTGAGTGAATGGATATGTTGATGATCATATATCATCCCTTCAAAGGTACTATGTCTCAAGGTAAAATATGTCTTTCTTCCTGACAAGTTAACTTGACTTTCCTTTGTTAATAGTACCATTAAAAGAGAGTGAGTTATAAGGGTTTTCAATGTTCTGACTTCAAATCTTGCCTCAATGTTTTACTAACCATGGAATATGTGTAATTTATTTAAATCTCTGTGAACCTTCGCTTTCTCATTGTAATGTGGTATTGTGAGGTTTACTGATGATCCTTATAATCCCTGGAATATACTAGGAGGTATATGGCCACTATGAATCATCCTATGTGTAAGCCATGTTAGAACATTTATATTTAACTTTCATGCTTCTTTTTTCTTTTCTTCCTCTCTACCCACAATGACCATTAGAAATATACCTGTCTCATCTTTTTTTCCAAACATCTCCCATGTTTCACCACCCCCACCTCATCTTCCCATTTAATGTGCCAGGTTCTAACCAATTCCTACTTCGGGTTTCTCTTCTGATGCTTATACATACCTTTGGTAGCTCTAGAATTTCTATAGGGAAGAGGTTTAGGAACATTTTTTGGCTCCCCATAGTGAAGGGCCATAAGGGAATTATCTTGCAGTTTCATATGTATATTGCTTTATAAGCGATTGAGAGACTCAGTTATCCTTCTTAAAGTATGTGGATATAAAAGCTCTCCACTCTTGGCTGATTCCTCTTGGTTACCTCTGGGTAGAAGCTGTCAACTTACTTTCCCTAAAATATGGCTCTCATAAAGGTCCTTTTGTTAAAATGTCTTCAGTGAATCTGGAAAAGTTGCTAAGTAAGTTCTAGAATCCTTGTCTCACTTCCAGGACTTCACAATTTCATCTCTAGCTAACTCTTCCAGGGCAGTCAGCTCCAACACCCATTTTTCATTTCATGTATTTCATTTTACTCAAAACTCCTGAATACACACAAGCCATACTTAACTCCATGTTTTTGTCCAGATCCTCCCAGGTCCTCTCATCTAAAAAAATTCTGTTTATCCCCCAAGTCCTGCTCAAGAACTGTTCTCCCAAAGAGACTTTGCAACCACCCAGCCTACAGTACCCCCTCCTTTCTTGGAATTTCCAGTGTTTCTTACTGTCAGCATAATTTATTCTGGCACTTAACGATGTAACTTTCTTGCACTGTTGTTGAAACATTTCACATGTTGATGTTTTCTCTCAGAAAGGACTGAGAGGGCCATTTAGGGTAAGAACTGCCACATACCTCCATGGATCCCCATGGCACCCAGCCCAGTCAATCAGTGTAGGACACAGCGGAGGTAGGCAATGGGTTGCTGGGCTACAGAGCTATCCTCAGAGGTACTCCATTTTCCTGACCTACAGATATGGACAGTAAAAAAAAAGAGGCTCCAGATTTAAGAACACTATCTACAAGACTCACCCCAAAGAATATATGCCAAACATCTCCTCGTTATAAAAACTTTGGACCTAGGAAAACTGAGTTAAGTTTATGACCTAATCTCAATTTGGGTGTCTAATGACTTGAAGTTGGAGGCGTCTTGTTACTTTCAATTTGAGCAATTTGGGTTTAAACACATGTCTGCCAAACACCTCATCGATGGGCACACCAGCTCTCAAGTAATAAATGATGTCACCAGCTGCACAAGAAAGTCCAACAAAGGTGGTGGATCAAGGATGGGGCTTGAAAATATTTATAAAAATATTTCCTTTAGGAAAAAAAAATACTGACGAATAAGAATTTGAACAAGGAGTGTCCAAAACTTGTGTGTACTATTTTTGCAGCTGTTTGTAAGGCTGAAATTATATCAAAATATTAAATAAATTTAAAGCAGAAATAACAAAAAAATACCTGATTTTTTTTTTTGCCCTTCTATCTTCCTGAGCCTTTCAGAAGAAGTAACAATTTTTCTGTTTCATATTCCTTTTAGAATAGTAGTGGTGAACAATGAGATACCACCTCACATGAGTGAAAATGGCACATATTAATAAAACTGGTAACAATTTGATGCTGGTGAGGATGTGGAGGAAAAAGAAAATCCCTTACATTGCTGTTGGGAATATAAACTGGTCCAACCACTTTGGAAAGTTGTATAGAAGTTCCTCAGTCTACTGAAAATGGAGTTACCATGTGAACCAGCAATTTCACTCCTAGGAATCTACCCAAAGGACACAAAAACATTAATTCGAAAGGAAACTTGTTCTCTTGTTTATTGCAGCACTGTTTATAATAGCTAAGATATGGGGACAACCTAAATGCTCCCAACAGATGGTTGGAACAAGGAGATGTGGCATATATGCACAATGAGATATTATTTAGTAATCAAAAAAGATAATAAACGCATGCCATTTGAGCAACATGGATGAAGCTGGAGAGGATTATGCTCAGTGAAACAAGTCAGAAGAAAAAAGAAAAATGTCAGATGGCTTCATTTATAGGAGGAGTATAGGGAAACCAAATAAGGGATCAGAGAAAAAGAAGACAAAACTATCAGGAAACTATAAATCAGAGACATTCAGCAGGAGTTGGGTTAAAACAGGTGAGTGAAGAGCACAAGAGACTATAGTGATGGCTCACAGGTGACTTGGTGGTAGGGATTTTACGGGGCTACACCTGAGAGGAGAAAGCAAACAGTACAAACATGAATAATGATGTAAAATATATATATTTAGAAATGAAAAAATTACAGTGGTGAATATTTCTATTTCCCTTATTAGACAAGGCGTATGAAGTGGAAAATGAAAGTACTCAGAGTCAGAGACCTTTTAAACATTTTATAATATAAAAATAATATTTTACAATATTTAATTCAACTGATAATATTAGAATCAAGGAGTTTTAATATTTTGTGATGTAGGACAGGATACTTAACCCCTCTAGGTAATAGTTTCCTCATCTTTAATATGAAATAAAAAAATACATTGTCATAAGAAATTTAAAAAATAAGTATTAAATAATTCCTGTTTCTTAGTCCACCATTGGTGCCATGAACATAACAGTTCCAAATGTTTTAAAAAAAAACAGCTTCTATTCACTTTGTGTCCTCCACACCTGGAAAAAAAAGTATCTGGGCCATAGCAGATGCATAATAAACAGTTACTTAAGGAGCAGAGAGGGAGAGATTAAATGCTGGCATGGGCTAAAGCAACTCTCCAGCTGATTCCAAAGCCCCAGGAGCAACCCTTGCGTTTGTCGTTTCTTCTGAGCCACCTCAGGACCTGTAACTTCATCTGGGCTAAACGTTCCTCATCTGTGAATTGGGTTGGTTTTCATTGCCACCAGAAAGGAGTAGCTAATTAGCGAAGACTCTATAGCCCACGGCATGTAGCCCCTGGAGCTGCCACACAGAAACCTAAGTGACTGTGCATTGGAGGGACCTGGGGCACCTCTGAAGATGTTTGAGAGGACAAAAGAAGAAATGGACTGGAATAAGCTTTTAGAATACTAATGCAGGACACTCCAGGATGATTCTAGCAGTTTGTCTGGATTCCACAATCTGTTGAGTTGTCAGTGTGAGAGAAAGTCATATGTCAAGTCAGCATTTGTATTTTACATCATTGCATGAAAAAGTGAAAAAAGACTTCTGTATTCTTTAAGAAAAAAAAAAAAAAAAAGACTCCTGGAGAGAGGAGAGAGGACTGGAAAGATGGAGTGAATGTCACCATGTCTGGAGGGATTCATTGCTTACAGACACCCCACTTCTCAGTGCACTGTCCCCAGCCTCCAATATAGGCATGGGTATGATTTAAGGTGCATGTCTCCTTATGCCTCATTGTGGCCAAAGGAGAAACCACTGCTTCAGGGATACCCAGAGGCTGCATCCAGAGTGCAGGCCCAAGGTTTCTTAGGACACCAGAACACATAGCAGAGATGCTCCAGGAAGCCGCAACCTGAGCGTGGTCATCACAGACAGCTCTTTCCTTCTCTAGTCCTGAGGGCCACCCCCAAACTGAGGGCTCTCAAGGGCAGACCCCCAAACGCCTACTCCCAGTAAGCTGAACAGGTATGAGGGGCTACTCAGCTCCCCAGATTCAACCCTCCATCCCCTCTGCTGCTACCCCTCCCCTGTGGTCACCTCCTTTAGTCAGCCTCCCAGGCTGGGTCCTTGGCACTCAGGAGGGGGGCCCTGTTTTCCTTCCTTTCTGAGGGTCTGGTATATACTTTGGCCAAGGTCATGTGCAGTGCAATTTGCTCCAATGCTTCCTAACAGACCAGCTGCACCTAGCTCTGGATCCCCATGCCTCTGGGGAGGTGACTAGTCTAGCACTGCCTGGATCTGCTATGAGTACTGCAAAAGGAGAAAGAGTGAAGTGAAAAGTCAAGGCAAAGATGGCTGGGGTGTCAAACCAGGCAGCACAGCCAGGAGAGCAACTACCAGAAGCCTGGTGCTTGACTGACCTGTCACTTCCTAGCTTCACTGTCCCTAAGTCAGCCTGTGGTGTCACAGGACACAGCTAGGACAGAGGAGCAGAGGAAAGAAGAGTGAAAAATTAGATAGAGGAAGGAGGTGAGAAAGGAGTGGCAAGATGAATGTAAATGAGGGGGGAAAGAGAGAAGAGAGACAGACTTGCGAGAGAAATGGAAATGGAAGCAGTGAGAGTATGAGCTAGAACAAGATGCAAAAGAGAAGGGCTCGAGAGAAAGGCAAGGTGAGAACAGAGACTGAGAAGACTCCAGAAGGCCTCTACCTCCCTCTAGGCTGAAGTGTCACTGATTCTCTCCTCCCGGGGATCAATAATCCTACATCCAAGCTTCTCCCGGGGTCCGAACCCCCCTTTGCCCTCCCTGCGGCCCCTGGAGGTGGAGCTCCGCCTGGGCCAACTCCTGCTTCACCCCCAGCTGGTCCGCTGCTGCACGCCCCAAACGCAAAGGCAAGGAGGGAGGGAGCTAGCGAGCGAGGGAGGGGCTGCCAGTAGGAGGCAACCATGTGGTTCCAGCTCACTCTATTTTTTTTTCCCCCTCTCTCTTTCTTCACTCCTTTTTCTTTCCAAACAGGGAAAAGTGTTCCACTAAGCGGTAGAGCCTTTTCGCCTCGCCTGTCCCTCCCGGTCCCTGGTCCCGTCTCCCGTCTGGGCGCGAGCTGGTGGGGCGAGCACTGAAAGCAGCTCTTGCGCTGGGGAGCTCCGGGCGCCGGGACCCGGGAGCGGGCGCAGGCCGGTCTCCCGCGCCGGCACATGGCTGTGGCCATCCCAAGCGCACCCCGAGGCACATCGCCCAGCTAGCCGAAGGTCCGTCAGCTGCGCCCCACCACCTTAGAGCCAGGCAGCGGTTGAACGGGGAAGTGCCCGCGTCTGAGGATCGGGATGTCCCTCCTCCTCCTTCTCCTCTTGCTAGGTGAGTGACCCCGGGAGGGCGGAGATCGGATGGCCCCTGGCAAACACAGACCAGCTTCCCTGCCACGAAGCTGCTTCTGAATGGTTGCCCCCACAAACCCCCAACCCCCAGCCCCCGAGTGCGCAGGACTCGGGTGTCCCTGCCTCCCCGCTCTGGAGGAGCGCATCTGGCAGCAGAGGACCGCCCAGTCGGCGCCCAGTCGGCCATGGAAAATATCTCACATCTGGGCCCTGGAGCAGACTTGGGGTGGGGGTGTTTCCTGGTCGAGTTTGGCCTTGAACCGTTGGGTATAGAGGGTCCTTGGAGGGGGTGGTGTTTTGTTTCAGGAGTATCTAAGGGAAACTGGAGAATTGGGGGAGGGAAGGTTTATTCAGAAATTTTTGTGCCAGGTTTCTGAGGGTGGGGGGAGCTTTTTTGTTTCAAACAGGCGCCTCAAGGGCTCAGATTAGAAACAGATGTGCTGAAGGGTGAGAGGAAGGAATGAGGAAAGACACAGGGAGAGGGAAGGAGAGGGAAAGAGGCAAAGCACAAGATTTGGGAAGGTGCAGATGTGGAAAATGACCTCCAGAAGGAAAAAGAAGAGAAGGGGTAAGGGTTGGGGTGAGGGAGAAAACAGGTGAAGGGAATAGGAAGCAGAGACTGAGGGGGATTGGAGTGTGAAGAAGAGAGAAAAAGATGGAGTAAAAGAGAAGACCCAGAGAGAGAAAGACAGCTTCTGTGGCAAAGGGAAGTGTCCCTTCTCCTGGGCATCCCTTCTGGGTGTCATCTCTGACCCCTCTGAGCCTCAGAGGCCCATGCACAGACTCATCTGGGCCAGGAGTGGGCAGGTTGGCAGGCTGGTACAGGTCAAGGATGTGTGCAGGCAAGAGCTGACAGGAGGGAGCCTGTGAGTATCTGATGCCTCAGGGACAGGGACTGCAGGCCAGAGAGCTGAGGAAAAGGCATGGTATGCACCAGGGAAGCAGGTCCAGTTGGAGACAGGACCAAAAGTTAGCTGAGAGTCTGGAAACCAAAGAGCCAGCTGGTATGGTAGCATGAGCACTGCCCAGGACACCAGGCTGTTCAGAGCTAGTCCACTTTTGAACTCACTAGCTGGATGACCTTGGACAGCTTAGTCACTACTCACTATGCTTTTGATTTCTGGAGCTCCAAAAGTAGGTGGTTCTAAGTCCCTTCTAGCTCTGTCAGCCCAGAATACCAGGAGTTTGATGGGCCCTGATTCCCAGAAAAAAACCCAAGTGAAAGTTAGGAGAAGCTAAAAAAATATCACCCTAAAATAAATGTCTAGAACACGCTCTTGCCCTCTCGCTTTACTACAGTCTAGGCCATATACACGCCTGTCTGGGACAACCTTACACCAATAATCACCCAGGTTAGAGGAGTTACAGAGATGATTAAAGCTGTTGCTCAAGTAGGGCATGTAGGGAGCCACTACTGTCTAATCTCTTTTACTTGCTGGTGAAGTATTGCAATACTACACCTATGCACAACTGGTCTACCCCATGACACCTTCATTGGCCTCTACCCCTAAGCTACCAATCACCAGATGTTTAGTAGACTCAGACTTCAGTTGTCTTATTAAAAAGCAGCTAAAATTCATTAAGTACTTACTATGCAGAGTACTTTATATGTCCTATCTTGTCCACTCATTTATTCTTCAGACCAACCCTATCAGTTACCTATTATTATCCCCATTTTATAGATGATGAAATCAAGGTGTAAAGAGGTCAGATTACAAGCTCATAATTAGCGGAGCTGAGATCTGAATGGAGGTTGTCTGCCGCCAGAGATTGTTTGCTAAACCACTATGCTGTTCAGTCTTCCATCACTACAGAAGGAGTCCTAAGGATGTTCTCTTAGCCAAGTCCAGTTTAGTCCTCTTCATCAGGCATGAGATGTTAGCATGACCTGGCCCTAGAGGAGGGACCTGAGGAAGGGAAACAAAACTAAGAATGTTTTAGTGCCTGCTCTATACCAACTCTGTTTAAACACAGTTTCCAGTGGAAAGCGATTTTGTCCCATGTAGTCAGATGACATCAGTGGGTCTTGAAGATGGTCAATTTCTTAGCTCATAAAGAAGAGGAATTGACCAAGACCCGGATGAAAAGATGGTATTGTTTCACTGGTCTTCTTTATTGAGTGCCCATGCTGTGTATTTATTCCTCTGGCGAGAAAATAATCTGTTGGGTTGATACTCTTTATATATCCTAAAAGCTACCGCTCATGATTTCTTTCTTGGTTCTGTCTTTATAGCATCGTTACCAAAAAGGCCATAGAAGAGGTAAATTACTGACTTAGAATTCTGCGCAACTGGGTGTTGAGCATCACACCTACTATTAAGCTTTTGCCACATCTATCTTTGTCAGACATACTCAGACTCATGCCATCCCAGTTCTCAGCTGCTAAAACTGCTCAAGTGAAAAATCAGAGGAGAGATAGTGAAGGGTCAGGACAAGGGACAAGGGAGGAGACCTAGGATGAGACTGGGGACGCAGAGACTGGCATCCGAGGGGAGCAGCATTAAAGGGCCGCCTCTAAGGTGACATCACTGCATGGGTCAGACACTCAGAAGTGAATCTCTTCCGTGCTTTATTTGCCAAGTGATTTTGAGCTGAGGTTTTGAGCCTAGGCACCCTCAGCAAAGCCAGCAGAAAACCCACAGTGTTGCCTGCATCCAAAAACCATCTACTGGTTCCTTAAAGGCACAGTTCCAAGGCTACTTCTAATAACGCTAGCATGATTTCTGGCCTCTTTCTAGAGAATCCACAGTATCTGCAGAGGGTTGGAAGGGATGAGAGTTCATAGCCTGAACAAGAAAAGAACAGTTGACTCCTCGCTTTCTGGTCCCGCCAGTGAGTGACGACTAATGCTCTTCCTCTCTTATCTGAGTGACTATGTGCACTGAGCCCCACGGAGGAGACAGAGGTTTCATGGGCTCCCCTAGCCCCTTCTCAAACCATTGCCCTTCACCTCTTCCTTGACGCTCAGGGCCTCATGATCCCACTTGAATGACTTTCTTGGGCTTTTATAATAGCTGCCAAACTGATCTGAACTCTTCTCTTTCGCCTTCTTACACAGCTGCAGCCAAAGTAATCTTGGAGGCAGCTGGTATAATGCAAAAAATTTGAATTTAGGAATCTGAGAAGTTATCTGGATTATTTTTCTTATTCCCTTGCCTGTAAAAAAATGGGAGTCGGGATCTTAAATTCAAAGTTTTTATAATTCCATGATCTTACTCCTTTCTTCCATAAATCTTTTTTAGTAGTCTCCTCCATGGCTTATAATACTGAGTACAAACACTTCATTGTCATATTAGAGATTTGGCCACCCCCAGACAGCTCTCCTCCTCACCCCCAGACAGTTCTCCAGGGAACCTGGATTACTTGCTGTGCCCTAAACATACCTGTGCTTCTTCCTAATTCTGTGCTTTTGTTTGTGATAGTCCTTCCACCAAATTGCCCTCTTACTCTCCACCCTGCAGATCAAAATCTCCCTCAGTCTCTAATTTTCACCACAAATACCACTTCCTTCATGTGTCCATCCATGATTTCACCAACTGAATGTACTTTCTTTCTTTGCCTTTGAATGCCAGTAGTTTTCCTCTTATGCTACTTTGTATTATGGTGATTTGAATCCTAATTAAAGTACAAAATCCAGGGCTTCCTTGGTAGTTCAGAAGGTAAATTGCAGCACTATGAAGCTGTCTGCAACCATTTCAGCAAGAGTTCAATCCCTGGCCAGGGAGGGGACCCACATGGCGCAGCAGACCTCTCCTGTCCCGCCAGCTGCTCCCCTCAGCAGTGTGTTTCAGTCAATCTGCCTGTGCTCCTCCCCACTCTGTCTCCTATGAATCCTCTTACCACCAGCACCTCTGGCCTGAACCCCAGTTCTTATATGCATAATAAATAAATCTTTGAAAAATAAATAAATAAAAAATAATGTACAAAATTCATGTAGACAGGGGTCCAGTATCACTCACCTTTGTATCACCTTCAGTGCCTTGCATAAACTTAAAAGCTTTTGAACTATTTGTTAAGATAATTGGATTTTTGAAACATGTGGAACATTTACAATCAAGAGGTGAAAGGTTTTGAGGATAGTTACTTTTTGATTGTGGAACAACACAGTTGTGAGGATCCCACTTTTGACTCCGCTCACTTTTGTGTCTCTTTGTCCATTAACACAAATAGGGCCAGTACCGATTTTTTAAAATTATATATAGAATGTGACATGGACAGGGGTTAGGTAATATATTTGTTACACAAACTTATTTTGTTATATCAAATGTGTACCAAATTAACAATATATTTCTTCAAACTTCTGCTAGGATGAAGTTAGAACTTTCTTTCCCAGAAAATAATTTTGAGGGAGGCTTGAGTGCACGGTCCATTGGTTTGTAGTATAATGACAGGTCTCAGTAGGATTCCATGTCCTGCCCTCATCTCCCATGTTAATGATGATGGCCATAATAATGATACATTCCCAGTAGGCTGTTACCTTGCCTCATCTTATTCTCGTCTTGTGCTTAGCTGGGCAATGATACAGGAGTGTATTTCATGAGCATCTCTAATAATAGTGAACTAGATGTTTTTAAAAGGTAGAGTCAAAATTGTCACAACTGGGAAAAGCTAAGAGACTTTTTAAATTAATGGTGCTTAAATTTTGAGTCACACATTCTTCTGAGAAGCTGATGAAAACTATGAATCCACTAATTAGAAAATGACACATGTATCAAATTTTGCCTTTTAACTTCTAAAGTTTATAGTTTATTTATTCCCCTTCTTGGAACCCAAGTTTAACCTTGATCTATACATCCCCTTTCTTTTATGATGAAGAAGGAACCAACGTTCAGAGAGATCTGGCTAAAATTAAATAGCTAGTTTAGCAGAGGGCCAAGACTAGAACCCAAATTCCGTGACCTGTCTTTATCACACATTCTTGAACCAAAAATGTCTCTCCTTGGTTTCAGCTCATGAAGTTATGCTCTTAGATCACATGCATGAGCTCAATGCTGAATAATTGGCATTGGCTTTCATGTTGAGAAATTGCCTGAAAAATAGGGCAGATGTCATAACATTTCAATTTAGTCATCATAACTGGAAATCCTGGAAGTTTCTACTCTGACATGTATAATGCTTGGTATCTGTGCCATGTATAATGTCTGGTATATTTAGGAAGAGGGTATTACACCCAAAATCCTAGATATGTGTGTGCCTACAAAAAGTAGGATGTGAAATCAATTACTTCAAAATTTTACTGGATTATTCTGGGAAAGTCATACCATGATGAGTCTGAGTTTATTTCTCTGCAAAATGAGTTTATTAGACTAAAGTTATCTCTTTTTTAAAATTTATTTTTGCATACAAGAACTGGGGTGTAAGCCAGAGGTGCTGGGGTGAGAGGATTCACCAGAGATAGAGTGGAGAGCAGAATAAGCAGGTCTACTGAAATACACTGCTGAGGCAGTGGGCGAGATAAGAGAGGTCTGCTGTGCCATGTGGGTTAGCTCCCTGCCTGGGAAGTGATTGAACTCATGTTGCAGTGGCTATGGATATCTTGATAGTGCTGAGACTTCACCCATTGCGCCTCCAGGGAGGCCCAAGACTAATGTTATCTTTAAATTTCCATATACCACTAACATACTCTGATTTTTTTCTGAGAATTTTCTCACCTGTTTAAGTTGTGGTCAACAGTACATGGGTCTTACCCTGTTTGTGTGATTTTTTTCAGGTGCTGTGCACTTACAGCAATTGGTTGCATGTATTTATAAATCTAAAAGGGCTGACCACCTAACATGAAGAGAGCAGTAATACTTCCAGGCTGAAGCTGCACTATGGCACTGTCAACCAGAGAACATCATGAAAGTCAGGGTTGATAGCCAGAGACCTCTGTTCAAAAAGTTTAATAACTAAAATACCCAAAGGACTTCATCATTAGCAGATTTACCTACAAAATAACCTCAAACATAGATGCTCAGAGTAGACTTCTGTGTAGACTGCCATAGTGTGAAGCACTGAGAATTTTCTTCCATTTTTAAAATTAAGGCATAATTCACATATAGTAAAGTGTCTCCCTTATGTGTACAATTTAATGAATTCCCTGCATAAATTTGAGCTTGTGGTTCAGTTTTGTGGTTGGGTTTTGCCCACTCACAGTACCTGAGAGATAACCCTACAGGTAGGGTTATTAGACAATAGAATTCATTTCTTTCTTTTTTTTAAAGATTTATTTATTTATGCATACAAGCACTGGGGTACAGGCCAGAGGTGTGGGGGGGTGAGAGGATTCACCACAGACAGAGCAGGGAGCAGAACAGGCAGATCAACGGAAGTACACTGCTGAGGGGAGCAGCAGGCACAGCAGGAGAGGTCTGCTGCACCATGTAGGTCCCCTCTGTGGCTAGCAGCAGCTGCAGTTTGCTTCATAGTGCATTGCTTAACCCACTGCACCACCAGGGAGGCCCCATTTCTAATCTTTGTACAAGATTTAGCAGCTTATGAAGTTTAGCATCCCTTACCTCATCCCTTTGAGAGTAAATGTCATTATTATGCCATTTTAGAGATAAATAAACTGAGGTCTGGAGAAGTAAAGTTGTTCAAGAGCACTCTGCTAGGTAACTGCTGAGTCAGGACATATTCCCACAACTTTGGATTCCAAAGACCATTGCTTCCATATATCAGAAAGCACTAAATTATTCTGCACTCATGGCTTCTGTGTTACCAAAAAGAGAGGGTCAGGCAGAAGCAGAGTTCACTTTACAGGATGCCAAACAATAAATCCCACAGTGGATAATTCTATTAGAACATTTGTCACCTACCCACTCCCCCACTCCATTCCAATGGTTAAGAAGTAGTCTGTTTGGGTTAATGACTATTTCTGTAACCTAGAATTACTACATATATTGTGCATGGATTACTGGTTCCTTCTGACTAATCAAAAAATTCTTGAAGTACTCAAGTGATTCCTGCACAGACCTTGTCCTGTTTTGGGTCAGCCACATGGGCTCCCCTATTAGCACAGTCCTGAGGCTGTAGGTGGTAAAGGTGTGTATTTGGGTATGTTGCTTTTTCTAGTGACATTCACATCTGTAGCAGTTTTGACTTCTTTGATTACCCCCACCCCTGAAAGAATGCAGATTGTATCCCTCCCCCGTCCCCAATTCTGGTTATCTGAGCTTCTTAACTGTCTGGATTCTGCAAAAATTAAAGTTTATTTCCTTTGGCACCAATTAGACCCAAATGGGAAAGGATGCTGAAATCAAACAGCCTTTATTTTGTCAGTGACAGTCCGTTGGATCCTTGTGTGAGCAGCCTCAGCCAAAGTCTGGTGGTGATAAGACTGAAGGCTGCTTTGTTTTAATAAAAGGCAGGGAGAGAGCCGTTTCCTTTGTGCCCACACGGAGGAGAGAAAAAGGGCAGCTGTCTTCAGATTGGCTCCCCAGTCAGTGTGGTCTTTCTAAAACAAGATAGCAAAGGGGATCTGGAGAGTTAGCTCACTACAGATGGCAGAGAAAAGAAAGGAGAGGAAGGAGCAGGGGGGAGAGCAGAGCAAGAAATAGAATCAGTGGAGGATGACAGTGCTACGCTGAAACAACTGACCTCCTGGTGTCTACAGTTTCCCTGGCTCCTTCTATTTCATGGATGGCAGCAGCAGCTCCGCCATCTCCCCTTTGGGACCTTCTTTAGCACTCACATCTGTACTCTAACATCATCTGCTTCATTCACAGAATCTCACTCACAAAACAATTACAGAAAGAAGGCTCTGAGGCTCCGTAACACAAAAGGCACAGTTTCTACCATCTAAGAACTCAAGCCAGTGGGGAGATATATTCATAAACAAGGAATCACAGATATATAAAAGTGCTATAATCAAGGAAAGTACCAAGGTTTTTAGGAGTCCCAAGAAGGAAGCAACTTAATTATGTGGGTTTTTGCAGAGATATGGTAATTTCTCCTTATGTAGGTCTTTAGGGATTGTCTGATATTCCTCCCCTTAGTGAGGTTGGTGCTAAATAAACAACTGTTGGATTGATGGATCACCCTCATCGTCATCAGAAAGGGTAGATTAAGAGAGGTGTGTCTTGGCATCCAGCCAGGTTCTTCCTGGAGGGGTTGAACTTCCCAGTGTCCTCTCTTGAAAGCAATAGTCTCATTCTTCATCTCGACCTGCCAGCTACATCATTACCTCTATTTCCTCATTCCTCAGGGGATGTTAAAAGAAGAAAAAGGAGAAGAAATATGTCAGTGCATTTCAGTCTTAATTAAGAATGGTGGTCTGTTCATCTCCAGTTGTAATGTTGTTCCTCCACATGGAAAGCAAATAGCATCAAGACAAGACGGAATTTTCAATTCCAGAAGAAATCTATTGTATTGAACAGAGACTCGGCCCCTGACACATTCTTATTTCTTTTCTTGTTGGGTGCAGCAGGCAGGGAGGACGCAAGTCCGGGAGAGGGAAATTGCTCTGTGACTTCATTGTTTAAATTTAGGCTGGGATTTGTGGAGATTGTTCCACTTGGAGCAATAAGCCTTCTAACGCAGGCTCTGTCACTTCTCATTACTTCCAGTGACAATTCCAATTATATACAATCAGTCTTCAAGGGAAGAGCAGGAGAAAAGGCGTAAGGGGGCATCCATGGGGACATGCAGTGTAGCTCCTCTGTAAGAGCCCTGCCCTGGGGGTCCTCAGACCCTGCTGGAAAGCCCCACTTCTTGACTGTACGACCTTAGGCAAGTAACCTCACCTTCTTGACCTTACTTTGCTCATCAGTCATTGCGTCGAATAACAACCTCGTAGGTTGGCTGTGAGAATTAAATGAAGCAATGCCTATAAAGATTTTTAACATCCTGCTTTGGAGATAGTAAAGAGTTAATAAATGGCTGTTGGTGTTGCCCAATCTTTGCTGAGAGAGGGGCAGCCCATAGTACTTGGGGTCTGCATGAAGTGAGCTTCACCAGGCAGGCAGGGTCAGCTTTCAGAGCTTTGTCACTACTGTTCCTCCACTCTACAGAGGAGTCCCCCTTATCCTTTGGGGAATGTGGAAAGGGGCAGAGAGACTCCTAGGCTCCCCAGCTTCCTGCAGATGCTCTGGGAGAAAAACTCCTATTCAGTCCTGGGCAAGAGGTGCCCTTCCCCATGCTGCTCAGTATGCTGCCCGCAGGTTGTCCAGGCAATGTCAGAGCACACGGGACAGCTTCCCCCAGGCTCTACCCTCTCTGCTACCTGCTCCCAAAAATCTATGCCACCATGGGCTGCCCCAGCCTGGGGAAAATTCCAGTTGGCTCACTTCTGCTCTCCATGTCAAGTGATGTTCTACTGTGTACTGCTGTACTCTGGGCATTAGCTAGGGACTTTCACCCCAGCAATTTCTTGTCTCCTCACAGCCACCGGGAGGCAGGTGTTATTACCTGTGTGTTATAGGTCAGGAGTAGGAGACTAGAGAGGTGAGGTGCTGATTCCCAGGCTGTGTGGCTTGAACATAGAAAAAGGAAGGTTGGAGCTGAGGAACCTTCTGCTTCTTTCAGTATTGATCTGGGAGGACAGGACTGAGGAGACAGAGGGGTAACACAGCGTGACATTCAGGCTGAAGCCACACAGGGATGAAGGTCTAATGGACTTTGGGGATTTGGCCTGATGAGGAGGTGCAGTCCCCACACCCTCCACTTTCTAGACAGTTTTATGTCCCTTCCAAAGGTACATTCCAAGAGTCCAACACCCAAATTCAAGACGTGCTGAATTACATTTCCTTTTTGAATTTGGTAGGATAGGAAAACCTCAGGGTGAGAAGAAAAATGTCAGTTTTTTTCCACTGACCCGAACAGCAAAGAGTGTGAGTTCCCTCCCCATTAAAAGTGCCCCAGATTTTTGCAGACCTAGAATTCCCACTCAGAATGGTTTCTCGGGTTGGGCAGGCAGCATGGGGGTTTGCAGCCAAGGTCTGGTCTCCATCTGCCTGCCCCTGGCCTGCCCCTGGCCCGCCCCTACCCCGCCCCAGCCAATAGCGAAGCAGCGCAGCAGCCTGCAGCCTCACCTCCTCGCCACCTGCAAAGGAGAGGCCAAAACCGGGCCACCTCTCCCTGGCCACCTTCTCTGCTCCACTGCCTCTCACTCCCTGTTCCGAAGTCCTGCTGCTTCCCCAGCCCTGAGGAACCCAGGTGACAGTCCCTCACATGTCTGCCACCTTAACTGACCTTCCCTTTACTGCTTCTCTCTCTCTGGGCCCAATAGGCTGCTGGGAATTAATTAGGGTGGGGAGGCAGTGGAGGGTGGGGAAGGGGATAGGAAAAGGGGGAAGCAGGAGGGGGGAAGAAAAAGGGCAAGACAAAGAGAAAAAGAGAGAGAGACACAGAGAGACAGGCACACAGAAACAGAGAAAGAGATAGACAAACACAGAAACGGATACAGGGAGAGAGACAGAAACAGAAGGAGAGAAGAGATGTGTGAACTCTCTAAAGCTCTTCTAGCATATGTTGCCTCTTTATGCTTCTGACTTACCCTCCCACTTGTTCAGAATTACACCCTATAACCTCTGTAAGGAACCCACTCCTGAAACCTTTTGCTCTCCACTGTGAGGCCTCTGCCCCCTGGTTGGCTCTGACCTTACTTACCCTGGTTCTCTGACAGCTCCCAGCTGCTGGTCTGACATTTCCCTCCCCACCTCCTCACCGCAAGTCCCTGACCAGCTCCCAGCCATCCTTCAAGGCCAGGACTCCGCTGCCATCTCACTTAAGGAGACTTCCCAAGACTCCCACGCAGAGAACGCTGCTCATCTGTCCACCCATAGCATCTTGTCCAGACCTTTAGATGATGCTGTGGCCTGGGCTTTGTCTTTTCTGCATGGCTGGGAGCAGTGGATGTGCATGTTATCTGTAACACCAAGCCTGATGGCTGCACACGTTGGATTCTTGGGAAATGGTTGATGAGAGAACAAGAAAACAAACTATGAATGAACAAGTTGATGAATGTAAAATGCCAGCTTATGAAAGTGAAGAGACTTGACTACTCTTTACTAGGGTGCTAGTACCTGTTACCTCATCCTAGAGCGTCTTTAATGGGGATTCTTTATCAGCAAAGCTACCCAAAAGAGGAAATGGCAACTTAAGACACAGGATAGAAGATAGTATAAGTATTGGGGGCAGAGGGACAGCATGCTTCAAAGTCCTCCTCGCTGGAGGCGGACCATACGCAGAGCTCTCTGGTCACTACTGACACCCCATCCTTGTAAGGAGATGGTAGGGCAGTGCGGTGAGCACGTTCCAAGGATGAGGGAGGTGGCGTGATAGCCCGAAAACCCGCTTGACACCTGGGCATGGCGAGCCAGTCCAGCTTTTAGGTCTCCTTTCTGGCCACATAGTTTCTCCTTCCAGCAAACTGTGAACTTGAGTCTCAGAGTAGACAAGGCCAACTGCGTGTTGAGTGACTCCTTCCCTGGTCCTTTAGGTCCCGGGGAGTGAATGGCAAGGGGCGAACATGAGCTCTTAGTCAATCCAGGGACTCCTTCCCTGGCATGCGGAGTTACAAACCCTTCTCCTTCTTTCCTCTTCCTCTTCTGTCCTGGAAGTTTCACCCTGAGTATCACTAGGTCTACCGGGCATCACTATGGTGGGGTGAGCCCCCCAAATACAAGCTAGTCAGTGATGCCAGAAAGTGGTAATGGGATTCAAAAAATATCATTTGCAGGCTGAGTGCTTATGCCTACATTAGTGTGTTCCCTGACAGATATTGTCAGCCTCCATTTTACAGAAAAAAATCAGAGAGGTTAAGAAATTTTTCTTGTAATAGTTAGTAGAGTCTCCCTGGTGGTGCAGGGGCTGTAGTCTCAGTGCTAGCAAGCTATCACCAGCCACTGCAGCATGAATTTGATCCCTGGCCAGGGATCTAACCCACATGGCACCACAGGCCTCTCCCTGCTCCCCACTTTGTCTCTGGCGAATCCGCTCAACCTCTTGCACCCCTGGCCTAATCCCAGTTCTTGTCTGCATAAATAAATAAACCTTTGAAAAATATAGTAGCAGACCCCAACGAGGAAGCCAGGTCTCTGTCTCCCAAATCATTGCTGGTCCCACTCCTCCACGTGACCTGAGGACTCCCCTCCACCCCCAGGAGTGGAGCAGCACCAAGCACACAGAGGGCTCTTTGCTGGCTTCCCTCCTGTGCTGTATTCTCACCGCTACGACTCGTTGAGCAGGCGTCCTCTGAAACAGCACTGCTGGATAAGTCAGCTCTCTACTCTGGGGACACGAGAATTGTTCTTATGTAGTGACCAACCATTCTGCTTTGTCCACACTGAGGGGGTTCCCAGGATGTAGAACAGGTATTCAGGGCTAAGGCCAGGAAAGTCCCAAGAAAACCCACTGACCACTCTGGTCATAGATCTTGCTACCCAAAGTGTGATCCACAGACTAGGGACTTGTTAGACATGCAGAATCTCAGGCCCCACCCACCCAAGACCCATTGAACCAGTATCTGTAAGGTCTGCGCAAAATACCCCAACAGAACATCACAGCCATTTGAGACTCTAAATTAAGACTGCAGGCATTTTTGACAGAAGTTGAGGAAATGAAGGACTTACTCCTAATTTATCTGACTTGGGAAAAGCTTTGCTATAACTTTAAGTGATGTGCGTTGACAGGAAAGGTTTATGGGCTGCAGAGGAAAGGAATTTAAGGACTCATATTTGACCCAATTGCAGTGCAAGGCTGGAAGGTGTTTTGATCCTGTATGGGCATGAAGTGACTAGTGGCTAAGTTTCCTATCTATCCTTGAAATGATGATGTCCTCATAAAGGCTATGAGGTTTCCAGATGTGGATTTTTGCCCACACCCTTTTACTGGGAAAAGCTGGAGGTGTCAGCAGCAGACAGCAGATTAACCACAGTGGATGTCAGGACAACCACAGGCTATGCTCTTGGGGTCTGGGGGCCTCTGACCTGTGAAATAAAAGCACAAAGGGCAAAGCGTAAAATACTCATACCTGACAAGTGGACTCTTGGTAGTTATTTATTGAAGGAATAATGAGGCTATAAAAGCAATGTTCCAATCCTACTTTTTCTTGCTTGACACCTGCCCTGCCTCCTCATCACAAGAACATTAGCCAACTTTGCAAACAAGTAATCCATAGTTACGCAGCCTGTCCTTCCCACAGAGATCTCCTTGCTTGGACATAAACAGAAATAATGGCTCTGAGTGAGGAGGTGACTGGCCCAATATGCGTCAATGAGTTCTCTAGGCCTTGGGTTATTACAAATTAAACCTGGATCCAAGCAGTTAGTTATTCCAGTCTCTTCAATAATGGTAGTGGTGTGTGATCTTCTGTTAATCCTTTTGCTCTTATACCTGAATGTCAGATGCAGAAATAATAGGCACCAAGCAAGTAGGAAAAGACATTTGCATTTCTGGCATTGCAGATCAGCCTCTGACTTTAAAAGGGCATAACCCATATGTGTCAATTTTCTCTCTATTCCAAGTCACATGCCCAGTAGGAACTCTGAAATAAGGGCAGCCCAAGGGAGGCAGGCCAGGCAGACCCCGAGATGAATGTGCTCATCTGTTCGGTCAGAGCTCTTTCAGACAAAGCTGATTTCTGCTGTGATATTAATCCCACCCTGACACCAGGAAATCACACCATCACTTTTCTCATAATAGGGAGCGATGTCTCTGACCTCAGTTGGGTTTATAACAATTTCATTTGTGTGTGTTGTTTTTCCCTGGAATGTTAACGGACTTGGTTGGGGTGGAGATATAATACAGATTTCAGTTATGGAGCAACTCCTGTGTGCTTGGCACTGTGGGTGGAGATGGAGCCATATGTGACCCAAGACCCAGCTGGTTGCAGTGTGGTTGAGGGACCAGGCTGATATAAGGAAAAGGAGATGGTGAACAATGCCAGAGGAATTGTTAGTAAATGCTGAAATGTTTGGTAGGAGCAGGACGTGAAATGGGAATTTGGAGAAAGATTAATCATTTAGATAGAAGGACTTGTTTAAGTTTACAGGAGGCAAGGATGTATGTAATGGGAGGTGAATACACAGTGTCTTGAGAACATAGCATCAGAAGGCAGGGAGGGGGCAGGAAACTGGTGACAAAGCCTGGGGCACAAGAAGAGACAGTGGGCGGAAGGAGACAGGGAGGTAGGGTAGAGATGGTTGTGAAATAGTCGTTGAGTCTCACTCTGGAAATAACACACATTCCTAGCTTAAGGCCAATTTGGAGGCCTTCCTCAGAAAGAATGACCTTTGGGCAGCTCACTCTCTGGGCCTCAGTATTGCAGTAGAGTTGTTGGGGAGGTCTCTGGTCCTTGCTACTCTGTGGTATCCGGTGGTGGGAGGCTGTAGACGCAGGGATTGCCCCTGGTTCTTCCCGCAAAGGGCAGTGTGAGCCATGCTCTCACCTGAGCCCTCAGTTCCTCCCTACCATCCCACCCCCTCAGGTTCCTTCCTGCTTCCCCTCTGGCTCTGCCCCCAGTGCCTCCCCTCCCACACAGAATGACCCACACAGGCAGGCCCTGCCCAAGCCTCTGCCTAGATGTTGCAGGGTCATTGCGTGTCTGTTTCCCTTGCCCTGGAATGTACTTTCCCCTGATTTTTGCAGGGTTGGCTCCTTGCCTTCCAGGTTTCAGTGCAAATATCTCCTGAGCCCCACCTCCCCCACCCAGTCTAATCAAGATCTTTGCCTGCTTAGTTCCACATACCCTGTTATATATTCTTCCTAACATTTGTCACAAATTGGAAGTCTTTTACCCTACCAGTATACTCATCTATTGTCTGTTTCTCTCAGGGTCTGTACTTTGTCTATAATGTTGACTTCTGTTCCATGCTAGTGAGTTAGATAGTTCCTCAGTATGGAACTGCCCTTACTCTCAGTGCTCAGAACAGCACCTGACACAGAGATGCTCAGTAGGTCTGTGAATAATCCCGGATGCTCTTTTCTGTATGGCATAAGTAGCACTAGAGAAAGCTTATAAATGAAAACAGTCACTTAATGATTCCTTACTGTATGCAAAACTCTTTGCAAACATTTTTTCATTTAGTCCTCAGAACTCTACCAGGTAAGTCTTATTAGGGTGCCATATATAAAGGGGGCACAGAATTTACAGCGGTTAAGTCCTTGCCAAGTTTATATACCTAGTATGCCAAGAGGCCAGGATTTGAATTTTGGCCTTGTTTAGAGCAGATGCCATAAGGTAATATGCTATTCAAAGACACCTAACCAGTGTTTCTCCAATTTTAGGGTGCTTATACATCACCTGTGGAGCCTGTCAAAATGCAATTTATGAGTTAGTGGGAATGAGGTGAGCCCTGAGATTCTGTTTCTGTCAAGTTCCCAGCCAATACTGTCATCTCTGGAAATTATCTGTCAGGAAGGCAGGGAAAGAAACTGAGGCTCAGACAAGTCAGATGCTTTCCTTAGATCATAAACTTAGTTAATGGCCAGTATCTTTCCAGCCCAAACTCTTTCAACAACTTGGCAACCCCAAGTGTTTTAAAACAATACTCACAGCTTTCCCATATCCACCTGAAAAAGAGATTGCAAAGAAGGCCCTGATTCTGACCTATACCCCCTTGCAGATCACAGCCAGGTATTTGGTCACCACTGGGCTTCTCATTACAGGGCATGATGGTTCTTGTTTTAAGAGACAGAATTTGCAACCTCCCTTCTAGCAGAAAGACTTAGCTGTTGAGGTATGTGATCTCCAGCATGTCCACAACCACTCTCTGCTTTGTGGGAGCAAAGCTATTTCCAAGTTCCCTCTGGCTATTGTAGGGCTTGCCATTGTCTGTTATAGCTCTTTTGTGCAGCCTCCACCCTGACCTTGCCCATCCCTTTCTTCCTGACAGAAGATTCACTGCAAACTTGGTGAAAACTTTCAAGTCTGTCTCTTCCGCCTTCCACACAACAGAAATCTCTTTCTAGAAGATCATCCATCCTCCACTTGAGCAATCAACAGGAAGTTCAATACTTGTAAAGAAGCCTTCCTCTCTAACCAGCTCTTATTGCCGGGAAGGACTTTCCACTCTGAGCTGAAGTTGCTCCTCCCAGAAACTGCCACTAACAAGGCTACAAAGATTAGTAACTGCAATAATCACCTTACAAGTAAAAGGCCCTTCAGTTTTGTGAAGTGATGTTTTAAAACATTCATCTGTGAAGGCAGTGTACTTGACATTTTCACATAGTCCCCTCATTTAATACAACTCCACCCAAAAGTATATACTATAGATCACATTTTATAAATGCAGAAACTGAGGCACAGAGGGAAAAGTTTAAGTGACTTGCTTGAAGTTAGACAGCCAAATAGCATCAGAGACAATGTCCTTTCTCCTTCATTGCTCTTCTACCCAAAGACCCTGTAAATAGAAAGTCCTTTCATAGATGTCTTCTATCCTGCTTTTCATTTTGGAAAATTAAACACTCCATTTCCCTTTCATCGTTCTCCACAGTTATGATAACAGGGCTAACCATCATTAGCTGAGGTCATGTTACATGCCAGGCACCCAATATGTAGACTGAATCCATCTCTGTCAGAACACTAAGATGTCCTTGTTTTTAGATGCACAAAATACTGAAACTCAGAGAAGTCATTTATCCAGTGTCACTCAATTAGTAAATGACAGAAAGCTGGGATTTCAGCCTGGGTCTCTTAGACTGTGAAAATGAGACAAATGCTGTAGTGAAGGGCTAGAATGAAGACAGTGGGAATCCAAGTGAGAAATGATACAAACTTGGATGTTCTCCCACTTTAACTATCTTTGTACGTTGGCAGGCTCGGTCTCTCCCATAGAATAACAGCACTAATAGGGCCCTGCAGGGGAGCCTAATCTGGCCAAGAGTGGAGGGAGGGTCTGCTTTGTTGAGGGTGTTGGACATCAACACATCAACACCAACTACTTTAAAAAATAAAGAAACTTTCTTGAGATATAATTGACATGAATAAACTGCACCTATTTAAAAAATACAACTTACATTTGTATTAAGTTACAGTACACTCCAGTTAAAATATTTTAAGTGTATGCCAGAAATACAAAAAGATTCCCTAGTAGGTTCTGATCTTCCTAGAGGAGTGAGTAGAAAAAATTAGCAACAATAAATGTTGGCAAGGATGTGGAGAAAAGGAACTCTCTTACACTGCTGGTGGGAATGCAAGCTGGTCTAACCATTATGGAAAGCAGTATGGCAGTTCCTCAGTCTACTCAGAATGGAACTTCCATATGATCCAGCAATCCCTCTTCTAGGAATATACCCAAAAGACACAAAAACACTGATTCAAAAGAATACCTGTACCCCTATGTTTATAGCAGCACTCTTTACAATAGCTAAGACCTGGAAATAACCTAAATGCCCAAAAACAGATGAGTGGATTGGGAAGCTGTGGTACATATACACGATGGAATACTATTCAGCAATCAAAACAGATACATTAGACTCATTCATAGGAACATGGAGCTGGAAGGGATTATGTTCAGCGAAATAAGTCAGAAGGCAAAAGAAAAATACCGGATGGTTTCCCCACTAGGTGGAACATAAGGGAACCAAATAAGCGACCAAGGAAAAGAATAATAATAATAATAAACCCAACACAACAAAAACAAAAAGACAAGGACTAATTGGGGACACTTAGTGGGGAAGAGGAGGGAGAGGGTTGAGGGCGGATAAGAGCACAAGGGACTGTGCACTGGTGCACTGGTGAAATGGTGATGGGGAATACATGGGGACTACAATTGATGTCAAATATATATAAAGAAAGAAAAAGAAAAGAAAAGAGAGCAAACATGGTAAGAGAGATAAATAAAAATTAAAAAAAAAAAGAAGGCTCCAGGAAAGATAGAGATTCTTCTCTGACCCCTGCAATGCTAGGGGAAGGTTTAGACTCTCAGCTTCAGCTGTCATCCAGATCAGTTAGGATCCTTCAGCCTTACTTTGCTTCTAGACTTCCATACTACTTTGGAGTTTTCTGATTTGTTTTGATATTGAGGCCAGAGCCCACATTTCCAACCCTGTTTGGCTCCTTGGATTCCCACGAGTCATCAAGTTCTCTTCAGAGTTATAGATTCAACAAGGTTGAGGTGGCCCACCAGAGCCTCTAAGAGGATGCCCATGAGATAGGGCACAGGGTCAATATTAACTTCCTATCTTTCCAGTGGCCCCCTTTTTCCTCCACCTTGCTTCTCAAAACCCATACCCTAATATACACTGAATCAAAGGGAGCAAAAATACCCCCAAAGCAGTAAGGATGTCTAGTGAAGGACTCTAAATGCAAAGACAGATGCCTTTACTAAGAAAGCATAAATGGCTTAAGTGCTATTTTACCCTAAGATGTTCCTCATTCCTCGCAGTTGAAGTACAGTTGTACGACTCTTAATGACAGGGATACCTTCTGAGAAATGTGCTGGTAGTGGATTTCTTTGTGGTACAGGCACATATATATAGGGTATAATCACAGAGATCTAGATGATATAGCCTTCCTCACACCTATGCTATATAGCATGGCCTATTAGACCACTGCCCCGTGTGGGTCCATCATTGACCAAACATCATCATGTGACGTATGCTATAATCCGTCTGCTTTCTGTTTGTGTCACCCATCACCTTCTACCCTTTGAAGTGTAATCTCACATGTGTCTTCTTACTGGTCTGTGAGTTCTCTAAAGGCATGATCCTGGTTTGACCCATCTTTGCCTCCCCTGCAACATCTAATACTCTTGTTGAATAAATGAATAAGTGACCCATTTTGTCCTAAACCTCAGGAAAGAGCTGAGTCACAATGTAGTGGGCACAGTGTTACCCTGGATGTCTCTCACACCAGGATGTCACACATGAAATATTAGTATATTATGCCCAAAACAGTGATTCTTACTCATGTGCTATAAATAGGGCAAAAGTGAAGCATCCATTGTCTTCTTTATATACATGTTAATTGTCAGTGAAGGTGAGGCTTGGCTTGACAAGCTTGGTTCATGGAAAGAATCTAGCTGCTATCTCTTGGGGGAGACAGTAGTGCCAGCAAGTGCTAAGGAACCAAGAGAGAATCAGGAGACTATAGTTCTGAGCAAAGGTTTCTGTGTGCATGTGTGTGTGTTTGTGTATGTGTGTGTGTGAGTGAGATCAACCAACCAGGGTCCCATTAGCTCAATCCTGGCCTTGAAAGAAGTCTGCAAAGTCATCATACCTGTGGGTCATCAGCCTGATTCTCCATCCAGAGATTTCCAGTTCCATTCCATTCCACAATCATGAAAAGTTCTAAAGTAGTCATGTTTCCTTAGGTCATTCAAAAAGAAATCATTTATGAATTAGAAAGCACTTGATTTTAAATGTAGGCCTGCTTAGGTTAGTGTTTCTCAGACTTTAAGATTTCAGAAACCTGGGCCTCCCTGGTGGTGCAAGGGGTTAAGTCGCACCACTATAAAGCTATCCCCAACGTCTGCAACATGAGTTTGATCCCCAGCCAGTGAGAGGACCCACATGGCACAGCAGACCTCTCTTATCTTACCTGATATTTCCCTCAGCAGTGTATTTCAGTACATCTGCCTGTTCTGCTCCCCACTCTGTCTCTGGTGAATCCTCTCACTTCCCTCTCCCCCTACCTCTGGCCTACATCCTGTGTGAATAAATAAATAACCCCCCAAAAGTCAAGATTTCAAGAACTAGTAAATTTTTGAAAAATAAATTTGGGCACAAAATTAGGGTTGGAGGCACTTTTTTAATATTATTGACTATAGATATTTTAAAAATATGAACTATGAAAATACTGTCAAAATTTTCCCTAAAAAAAAAATTTCCTTCTCTAAAAAGAAATGGCATTTCCACATTGACAATAATTAAAGGCAGTTAACAACCATACATGGCTAGCTCTCTGCCTACAACAGTTAAAATTTACTGAGCGCTGTTTTCCAGGCTCCCTTTCTAAGAATTTGACTATTATCTCATTTTATACCATATGTACTACATCATCTGTATTTCTTCCTTCCCTAGAAGGTTATGACAACTTCATCAGGGTCCAGTAGCACCAATTTACATTCTAGAGTTAGGGAATCACTAGGTGAGGAAACGTCTTAAGCTAGCTCACAGTCCTGCAAGTCAGCACTTCCATGAACCTTCATGTTTCCATCTGGGGCCAAGGCCAGGATGTGATCCTTTCGAGTTAAGTTGTTCTGCACAAGATCCAGATGACAAGTGTCTTCCTCTACATTTTCTTTGATATGTGGGATCCACTGAGTTCTATTCCCAGTTGCAACTCAGACTGTCAAGCTTGCAGCTTTTATTGATAAATGCAATGGCCCAAGTAAATCATAATCCAGCCAAAGCTAAAATGCTCCCAGTGACATCACTGGGTCTGAAGGGTGAAGGGAAAGCTTCCACTTTTTCAAAATAAAGATTCCCCCCCCTCCCTTTTTGTACTTCCAAAAGCTTAACATCCCACTATCATGTTTCACAATGAACACAAGTCAGATGACTTAAGTGAAGAGGAAAATGCTAGGTTGAGTAACAGAGTATGAGTTAAATAACCTTTAAACAAATGTTTTTTTAAAAAGTTCTAAGTGTTTCCTAATTTCTAGATTAGAGGAAGCTCATGGAGGTGCCAGAAATAGAAAGACAATTCAAAAGCCCCTAAGATGCTGCCTTGAGACAGAAGGCCTTCTTCAGAAATGGACAGGCCAGCCAGGGAATCCATTGCGGAGACTCCCCAGAGACCAAATGTGTCGTCAAAAGGAGGAAGCAAGTGGGGAGGCTCTGTTATTTATTTTTTCAAAGCTTAATAAATCAGCTCTAAGAGACCCTATGTCAGGCCTAAATGCACAATATTAAATAACCAGATGGAACAGGAACCACATTCAGATTAGAATGTGCGCTTGGGCCCAGACAATTGTTGCTTACACCCTCTGTTCCTCGTTACCATGTTCCTTCCCTGAATAGGAAAGGACATGGTTAGAACTTCCTACTATAGTGAGCAACAGAGAATTTTCAAACAACTTTCCAATTTCCCAAACAGCCAAGTTGGAGGGAAGTATAAGGAGCATAGTAGTTGGTACAAGAGCATTTAAGTTAGTGTAAAAAAAGCTTACTCTGAAGGACAAGTCCTAGTCTCAACATCAGGTGGAAAGTTTATGGTTCATAGAAGTTTAGATTCGTAGGCTGAAGGTTTCAAGTCTGGTGGGAGAGTGGAGAGCCTTGGGTATCTCTATTTTTCTATCAGATATGTGATCTTAGGTAAAGCACTTATCCCTGACTTTCCTTACCTGCAAAATGAGGATTCTAGTTCCTATTTTACAAAGGGGGAAGATAAGGTTCTTGAGGATTAAGAATGTCTTAATGTAGCTACATGTCTCAAGGTAGTCTATCTTATTGTAAAGCCTGTTACTCTTTACCCTAACCACAGCAGCTCACCAGATGAGATCATATGCATTGAAATGTTTATAATGAGCCAGGCGCTGTGCAGTCATTCCCTTGTGGTTATTAGACACAGACGTCCACAAACAGACATGTCAGCCCAAACTACGTGTGCCTACGAATATATTCCTGTAAGACTGTGCTTTACAAATATAGGCAAGTTTGTGGTCTGACTAGCATGAGAATACTTTAGGAATAACAGCACAGAGCCAGCTCCTCTTCCAGAAATTCAGGCTGTGTGGTGGCTCCAGGGAAGGCAGTTCTGGATCATGGACAATGCCACTATTGCCAAAGTGGTCTTCACAGCCTCAGTGTCACTTGGCTCGCCCGGGGATGATCCTTGTCCTGTGATTTTTGTCCCAGAATTGAGTTCTTTCTAAGAGGTTAAAGCAAACTAAATCTGTTCTTACCAATCATTATTCTGGTGTAGTCTGGGGAAAGAGGATGTTGACTCTGAAGAAACGTGAAAGAGGCGAGAAAAGCTCATGCAGGTAGCCAGGAGGCAGGGTCACCATAGCAAGGTGTCATCAACCTGGAGAAGAGAAAGACTGCGACCCTTTTATAACATCCCTCCTGGAATACTCATCTATCACCAGTGTGGTGCTAACAGCACAGATCTTTTTAAAGAACGATTTTAAAGTCTACCCTAGGAATTTAAAAGACATTCATAGCCTTGGTCCAATAATTCCATTATTAGAACCCATACAAAAGAGATAATTAAAATGTACAAAAGTTTATTCAACAGTATTTATTAGTAAAAATCCTAGCATAAACTAAATCTCCCCAAATAGGAAAGTGATGAAACTCTGATTTCTAAATCACTATGGAATATAATGCTGTTAGTAAAATAGATAACAGAGAATTCTCGACCTCCATAAATTCTTACGATGCAATGATAAGTGAGAAAAAGACTACAGAACTGCATATGTGGTAAAAACTCCTGTGTATACATATAAATGCATGGAAAAAAAACATCTGGAAGAGGGCCTCCCTGTTGGTGCAAAGGGTTGAGGCTCAACACTATGAAACTATCAGTACGATCCCAGGCCAGGGAGGGGACCTACATGGCACAGCAGACCTTTCCTGTTTCACCCGCTGCTACCCTCAGCAGTGTATTTCAGTAGATCTGCCTGTTCTGCTCCCCACTCCGTCTCTGGTGAATCCTCTCACCCTCTACTCCTCTATGCTCTTGTATGCATAACATAAATAAATGTTTAAAAATATAGATTGAAAAAAAATTGAGAGGAAATTTTATAGGCGATTGTTATTTTTTTCCATTGCTTTTGCCCTCATTTTCCAAATTTTGTATTAGTACAACTTTTGTTTTTTAAATATTAATTTCACATTTCTTAAATCCAAGTGTCATTCATATGTATATGATTCTCTCTTTTGCTTGAATTAGTAGAACAGCCCTCCCTTCTCCACCCCTCTCCTTCCAGCCCATCCTGTATCATCTCCAGGTTTATCATCTATGACTCTAAGCTGAGCAGGTTTGATAGCCTTGATTTAATACAGGCTTTGCTGCTTATTTTATTTTTAAAAGATTTATTTATTTATGCACATAAGAACTGGGGTACAGGCCAGAGGTGTGTGTGTGGGGGGGGGGGTGACAAGATTCACCAGAGACAGAGTGAGGAACAGAACAGGCACATCGACTGAAACACACTGCTGAGGGGAGCAGCGGGTGAGGCAGGAAAGGTCTGCTGCACCATATGAGTCCCCTCCCTGGCTGGAGGCAGGGATTTGAACTCATGCTGCAGTGGCTGCGTTTTGCTTCACAGTGCGTTGCTTAACCCACTGCACCTCCAGGGAAGCCCCTGGTTTTGCTGCTTATTACTTCTAAACTAGAAGAGAGGGTTTTCAAGTTCCTTCCAGTGACTGAATGTTCCCCACACTGACCAGACTCTTTCAGATCTTCTACTTTTCAGGGGAGACTGAAATCCTACCCATCATTCCCAAGCAGAGCTGGTTTGCTGTAGATTCTGCTCTCAGAGCTCCATGTTAGCAGCTATCATAATTTGTTGTGACAAATGTATTTTAAAGCTTTTTGTACCTCCAGCCCTCACCCTACACACACACACAAAAGACCACATGATTGTGAGGGTGATGTTTGAGACTCATTTGTCTTGGTGTTCTGAGTGCCTGGCAGAGTCGCTACCAGATGAATAGCGTGGAGAAACCGGAGACTGAGCTGGGACTGAGGTAGCAGCAGAGAGTTCTACTACTGAGCAGATCCTCCTTATAAGATGGCAGCTAATTGACCTTCCTTCCTAAAAGCAGGCTTCATGTGCAGCAGAGTTAAATTAGTCAAAAGGAGGAACGATCCCAGGTTGCTGTCAGTGAAGTAGAACAGTGATCAGGGCATGTTGGGTGGGGAGGAGGGTGCTTCAGAATAATAGAGTGAAAACCTCCCTAAGGTGGGTTGTCCACTGTTCTTGGAAATGGAAGGTGCATAATGTGGTTTCAGCCAGATCCAGGCTTCAGGGTTATTACCCAAGGAAACTGGGTGGAGAACTCCACTTTCTCCCAGAGCTCACTATGATTCAGCCATTGGCCTGGGCAGGTTTCCATGTCAGCTGCACTTCCAAACCCAAATCTGCAATTTGAACCTAAGGCCCTGCAGACAAAGAAGACTGTGTTAAGAGTAGGGCCAACTGCTCACAAAACGCAGTGGGACTCTTGGCTCCACCACACTTATTAGCATTTTAAGTTCACATAAATATATATGAGGCCTGTGGGTTCCCCTGGGAGTCCCGGAGGCCCTTGAAGCCAAAGCAAAATCTCTCCCTCTTTGCACCTCCTCTTGGACTTTCTAAGCCCAGCTGCCTTTGGGGAGCCCCGGTGTTGTGAGGTTATTCCTCAGCAGGGGTCTGACAGCTGATTTTCAGGGTGCAAAAATAGAGACTTGATCCTTTGGGGGACCAACTCTGTTCTGCCCCTCCCCATCTTAGGGTGGCCCACAGCTATGGCCTCTTCCTGGGATTTCCCCTTTGCCCTCTTCCTGGAAATTTGAAGGCAGAGTGAACTGGCTGCATGGATGCAGAGAAGGCCATGTGATACTGCAAAGTCAAGGTGAGGGAGGTGACATGGGGCTTTTTGCTTTTAAAGGACTCCCAGTCTAATGGAATGTGCAAGATAGAGAAGGAAAAACAAAAAGGAGAAACCTGAGACACAGCACCAACCTCAGAGGAATAGAGATGAGAAAATAATTAGTAGCACACAAACCTTATAGATATCACAGAGAGGAAGCAGGTCAAGAAGGAAGTGCTGCTGGATCAATCTCGGAAGACTCCTTAGAGGAGGTGACATTTGGAAAAAAAAATAGAGTTGGGAAAGATACCAACAATTGGCCAAGTCAGGTGCCCCTTCTTGGGGGTTGGGGGTGGGGCTCTGTAGGACAATTCAGATGGTAGGGAGAAAAGGAACTCGAAGTTTTTAGATTTCCAAGAACAATCCTGTTTCTTTCCAAAGAAATTAGCCCAAGTATTGCAGTTGTTTCCAAATCTGGAAAGAAAGAAGGGCCATCAGAGAGGAAAGCCATGAAATGAAGCCAGTTGAATCACGACGTATATGAAGAGAGCCCAGTGTGGGTCCTGTCTCTTGGTGCTGTCTGGCTGGAGGATATTGGCCCCACTTTCAGGGTCTGATGTCTGGCCCTGGTCATATATATGACCCTCCCTCTATAGCTTGCCCTCTGAAAAGAAATACAAGTACCACTTAGTGAACCTGGGGAAGGCAGTGGATGAAATGGAAAAAGGAAATTACAGTGGCAGGTTTCTAGCCTCTGAGAGCATTTTCAGTTCAGTCTGAAGGTTTCTCTCATCCCACTTCCTTTGCTGACCTTGGCAGGCTGATATCCTCAGCTGTTTTAAGAGCAGGCATTCTGTTTTCTGAAGCATCCTTCACCCTAGGTAGTCTGTCTTTCTTCCCTAGACCTAAGAAGAAGAACCAAGTTCTTCCTTTGCTTCCCCCAGAAATTTGATCATCCCCATCCCCTACCCCTTTGTTTTCTTTGACAGGAAAGAGGCAGATTTCTGCCCTAGGGAGAAGTGGCCCCCTTCCCTTGAGATTGTCAGCTCCAAGTCACAGCAGGTTACAGTGGAAACATCCTTCGAGGTCATGAATTTCAACTCATCCTGCAAGTCCTAAGCATGAAGGTTATTTGTTCAGAACTGGGACTAAAATCTATGGTCAGCTCTTTGCCACTTCTGTGAGAGTTGGCACCAATGGAGATTACAGCCCAGTCTGCAATCACACTGACCCATTTCACAATCCATCTTTCTGACTGGATGGTATGAAACCATGAGTAACTTACTGCACTTCTCTGACATTTCTGTTTACTCAGCTGCCAGAGAGAGAGAGAAAGAGAGAGAGGGGGAGAAGAAAAATGGATAATAATAATAACAGTAGCATGGAATGATCTGTAAGATGGTTGATAATATAACTGCCACTTACTGAGTACTTACTATGTGTAAGCTGTGCTGTGTGTTATGCATACTTACCCCAAAGTACCCGGCATTTTTACTACATGCAAACCCAAACATGGGTCATAAACATGTCCCACCTTATGGGTGGGGGCAGAAGTCTTCTGGGTTGATGAAACTCCTCTGGTCCCAAGTTTCTGGAAACTGGGAAGACCTGAGAGGAGAGCATTTCTCGTTCAGCCTGAGCGATGACTTGCTGGCCACCAACTCGCCAGCTCTGGGAAAGGTCACCAGGCTTCTAGTCCAAACACAGCCTGCTCTCATCTTGTTTAAAGAAGGCCAAGGAGGCAGGCAGGCAGGCAGCCTGTTGTCTGGGGGGAAGAAACAAGGGCTGTTTGGGATTCCGTGTAGACTCTGGGCTATTGAAGCTGTCAGGCTGATACACAAGCTCTGTCAAGCTTGTAGTTCTTGGCATTCTGGCTGCTTCCCCTTAATGACCATTTATAGTCAATCCCTCCAAAGAGGGTGTAGCCCTGGGGCTGGGCAAAAGTGATGAAGCTGGAGGAGAGGCACCTGGACTTAGGAGGCACGAGGAACTACTAGAAACCTGCTTACTGTACATATTTCTCAAAACTTGGACTCAACTGCTCCCCCCTCAGGTGTGAGAAGTGAGAGCAAGTCAGTGTCTGAAAGAAAGCAAGCTGGAGGGGAGGGTGGAACACATGAAAGGATGGTGGCAGCAAATCATGAGTCCTTAGTGGAGTTTTAATGCAGAACAAGTCCACATGTCTTCGTGATAAGGCATTTAGTCCTTATGCCCCTTGAATTTTTCTTTTATTTTCCTTGAAATCTTTTATTGGAAGTAGCAAACTTTCAGCAGAGCTTGGGTAAGGAACAGACGCATGGCCGCACTCACAGCCCAATCTGGCCCTTGCCCAAGTTCTGCCCCTTTGCATCACCATGACTTCCATGGCATGTTCCTGGAGAGAAGGCATTGTGTTACATGGATCCTAGGCAGACCCTGTGCTCTCCTAGTGCCTAATGAAAGGATTTGGAAACAGTCACAGTAGTGACAAGGAGCTGACCATAGATTATAGTCCCAGCTCTGAACAAATCACCTTTATGCTTAGGACTTGCAGGATGAGTTGAAATTCACAACATCTAAGGGTTAGGTAAAAAGAATACTGTCTTCAGAGTCAGCTGAGTGAATTTCTAGTAAGTCAGGAAATTTCAAATAAAAAGGGTAGCAGAAGAAGTTGTCCTGGCTGCTGAGGTGGTCCCCATAGCCTGCATGCATCTTCAGGAATGCAAGAGAATTACAGTAATACTGTCCTTATCCATAACAGGGTTATCTGCAGTGGGTGGAGAAAGATATTTGACAGAGAAGGGGGATAGACAAAGAGCGTTGATACTATGGGCCGAGGTACCAGAACTTTAGACACCCTGTTTTGTCTTAACCTAAAGACGTTAGTTTTATTCTTGTTTTTATAGATGAAGAAATTATGGCTCATAAAACCAAGTACATTGCTCATGTTTTCAGACTTAGCAAATGGCAGAGCTAGAATTGAAACTTCTTTCTACTCAGGCAATTTTGCCGCTATACCCAGGTTAGTTAGTAGTTCCAAACTCCCAGGGGGTGTGGAGGCGGTTTGCATGTCCTCCGGAGACCAGAGGACAGACCGGAAGCTCTGCAGTGGATGTGAGGATTCTTCCCTCAGACTCGCATCACTGGAGATGCTGTCTCCGGTCTGAAGAGGTGTTAGAAGCACAGCTGGTCCCATGCACAGAATGGAATGACACTGTTAAAATCTCTTTTTTATGGTTCCTTTTTCTAGAACTTTGTTGTGATCCTGACCCTTCTGTTAAGAAAGCCTTTCTTCCTAGGCCAAATGAAAACATGTTTGATTATGTTACAACATTCTTTGGTTAGTTTCAATTCCAAAGATTCTGAGGTCTCTTTTATTAGCTCGAGGAGTTTAATATTACATTTTGAAAAGCTTTTAGTGCAAATTACAAATTCATTCATTTGTCCCAATTTATCGAGCACTTAATACACGTCTGGGTAAAATACTGGGCACAGGAGAATGACTAAACCCACCTCTTCCCATAAGAGGCAAATGCATAAACGAAACTCAAGATTTGGAGCACTATATACAGAGCTACTCTCATCTGATGGGTTTTTCATTTGTTAAGAAAACAAAACAAGACAGTGATACTGCAAGATACTGGCAAAACTAAGGAGATTCTATTACGGAGATGGATAAAGAAATAGATAAGAAACATGATATAAAGGGAGTAAAATTCTATAATAAATAAGGGCAATTTGGGTAGACAATTTACTATTGATTTTCATGGAGTAAGTTATTTAGTACAAGGACTCAAATGGTAGTATGTGTTGTTTCATCACTATCATTCATTATAAGGGTTGACAAACCTTTGGTGAATTAATTTGGATTTTTCATTATGAGCCTTAAATTGGGGCCATATTGTTCTTTCTGTTTTTGCAGAGATACCTGTGTAGAGTGTGACTTAAGTGGCTCCACCATTAAATGACTTAAAGTAAAGATACAAAAATCAAGCAGGCATTCTGGCTCCCAGCATACCCCTGTATCTATGGGCCACTGAGCCCACAAGCTCATCCTTGGTATGGTTCCTCTCTACAAACTTATTCTGACACTAACCTTATGGTTCAGTCCTCAGAACATTTGACTTCAGAATCTTCTGCTTCCCCTGCTCCCTACATTAAGTGTCCAGGTCCTGCTAAACCGGGCTTTTCCAACTTTACTGTATGTCCAGACACCAAGGGCTCTCGTTAAATACAGGTTTAGACTCAGCAGGGGTCTTAGTGGGCCCGAGGTCCTGCATTTCTAACAAACTCCAGGTGATGCTCAGCCTGTGGTCCTAGGAGCACAGTTTGAGTAGCAGACTGGTCTATTATAACTCCAGTTGGATTATTTCACCTACCTCCCTTCCTCTTGTTCCTGCCATCCCCACCTCAGGCCGGTCTTACTGCTAAATTCATAAAAATCTTCCTGTGTTCCTCCCCTCCAAAATGCCCTTAGTGACACTCCACTGACTGGCAAATAGCTTGTAGTTCTCCAACCTAAGTTAAGACCCCCTAAACAGCTTCAGGGGAGAAAATGCCTGATTCCTATAGATGTATCCTGCTCTTTACCTGCACTGCTTCTTTGCCCTAGGGACTCTAGATCTTCTTCCTTCCACTGATGCTCCTTCTGCTTCAACTGTGGCTGCTTCCAACTCGGCACCCATGTCCTCTCTCTCCTCTGGGGCACAGGTATCCTCTCAACAGCTGGAAATCATCTCACAAGCACCATAGCTCTTTGCCCAAATATGGTTACTTGCCTGCACTTTATCTTTCCCTGTGGCCCCTAGCTCCTTTATCTCCCTCGGTAATCCCACAGCACCTCTCACAGGGCCTTGCTCCCAGCAAGCCTTCAATGGACTCATCCCAGGTGCCTCACAGATCCCTTTCACAGTTCTTTTTAACAGGACTCTATCCTATTTGCATTATTTATGTTCCCGTGTTTGATGTGTTTTAACATTGTAAATCACCTCAAATCCTTTTTGGAAATTGGTGAGCTATAAATCATAAATCATCAGCTGCAAGAGTAGACACTCAGGAAATGTTTGTTAAATGAATGCTTTCTTCAGGGCTGAGAGCAGGGTGCTGCTATCTGTCTTCCCACTCCTCCTGCCTCTGGCCCTTTTGCTTATCTGTCCTTCAGCAAGGTCTTCCTGCAACTCTTTGCAATCCTGCCCAATTCTAAGACACTGGTGAGCTCCGGCTCCTCCAGGAACTTCCCTGAGATGGAGCTGTGCGAGGTCTTCAGTAGCTTCTAATTGACTATCATCCATTACATGAGCTCCTTCATGCCCACGTGCCTGTATTGCTCCTGGTGCCAGCTCAGCAGTGCCACTCTTGACCTCACATCAGTATCTGTGGGGGGCTTGAGAGATGTTCAAGCACACAATCCCCCTCATCCCACCCCAACCCTATTGATTCAGAAGGTTCAAAGTTGAGCACTAGTGTTCTAAACACATAGATTGCTGGACCCTAGAGACACACATGGAACCAAGAATTTGCACATGTAACAAGTTCCCAATGATGTTGATGGTGCTTCAAAGGCCTTTGGAAACCCGTGCTCTAGGGGTGAGCTGCAAGCATTTTGCATCTAGAGAAGTCACAGTGCTGCACACAGGCAGGCTGAGCGTGACTACTTTAGCACCAGGTAGGAGCTTGATAAATATTTAATGGCTTAAATTATTTGCTTCATCTGTCTTAGCTCTAGCTCCCCAAATAGACCAAGTCTTAGACTGCTTCTGCAAATTCCATGGGGCAGATCCCAGGGCTGGGCACTGAGTTGCACTGAGTACATATCTTTGAATAAGTAACAGCCTTGTCCACCCCATATCAGTGTCCCTGTCAGGAAAAAATTATTTCAACCAATAAATAGGAGTCTAGTGACTTTGACACATTCATGCCTGAGATGTTTATAGGGGAGGAGCCCCAATTCATTCTGTACCTCCCAGGAAGAAGGTAAATCAAAGACAAGTCTCTAACCAGAACCATCCCAAAGAATTCAGTCCCTTCTCCCTAGATTCTTGGGTCACATACCTGCCACTCTCTCTGATTTTCCCTAAAAATAAACAGTCAGTGGTCACATGAGCCAGCATTAAGGAAACCATTAAAACAGGCAGAGAAGCATCTCAGCAAAACATGCTCCTAAGACTGTCCCTCCCCAAATGCCCAAATGTCAATACTATTTCTAAGGGGGGGGGGGATTAAATTCATGAGGACTAGAGATGGATTTTTTAAAATAAACTCATCAATCAGGGTATGTTTTGTTTGTCTTTCAGAGCATGTAATGGCTTGTTGCAAAAATGGAGCCATCATTAGGCAGGAAATCGTAGTAACAAACAAATATGGTATATGTAAAAGGAAGGGAATGAATGCCTCACTTACTCCTTTCATAAGAAAATTTTAAAGCAACAATTATTAATCATCTGAGAGCATTTGTAGAGAATTACAAAAAACACCTCCTTGCAAAACATATATAATAAAGACAAACCTTTCAAAAAAAAAAACCATCAGTAAGGGGGGAAAATCAGGTTTCAATGTAAATAAATCCTAAATTTGCAATATCAACATTTTTAAAGGGCCCATTGTCAAAAAAAAAAAACCACACCTAATTTAAAAGGATGTATATACGCCTATGTTTGTGGCAGCACTATTTACAATAGCCAAGGTTTGAAAACAACCCAAGTGCCCAATAACAGAGGAGTGGGTAAACAAAGAAGGTGTGGTATATATACATGATGGACTAAGCTATAAAGAAAAAAAATGAATGTTTGCCATTTGTGACAACATGGATGGAACTGGAGGGGAAAATGCTAAACAAAATAAGTCAGAAGGAGAAAGACAAATACTGGATGAATTCACTCATGTGGAAAATAAAGAGACAACAAAAAAAGGAACAGACAAAACTAAACCCAAACAAATCCTAGAATTCTGACTGCAGAATTGAGACTGGGGGGGAGGGGGAGTGAGTGGGGAGCAACGTGGGAGGGAGGCCCAGTGAGTTATGGTGGAGGATGCTGGGAGGGTGGTGGGCATAGTGTGGTAACATACATCTGAAGCAGCGCACACCTATACCTCTAAATCATATACAATGCGGTAAACTAGTGAGACCTCAATTAAAAGAAAATAGTTTTTTAAAAAGGCCAACTGCTGGAAAAACACATAAGGTTTTTAAATACACAAGACAAAAACAAAGGAAGAAAAAAAAAGAAAGAAAAACACCTACTGATCTTTGCAGACTCAGAGCATTACAGCCATCCTCTGGGTGTTCCCACACCTTCCCCTGGCAGCTATTCCCCCCCATGTGACCCCTTACCCTCCCTCCCCTCCCTTCTCCCCACAGCTCAGGATCTCTGCCATAACAGCACTTAGCTCACTGCTTTATAATTGTCAGTTGACCATACCCTGTTCTGTTAACCACGAGCTGGTTATCCCGAGATTGAACATAGGGAAAAGCTAATGTAAGTGATAACCCACACAGCACACCAATATTCATCATTTGTTAACTCCGTCCAGCAATCTACACGTTCTCATTCCAGTATTATACACTCTCAGATGACTCCCAGCCCCACTTGCAGGATTGCATGTGCTGTTTGCAGCATAGGGGCCAAAAGAGACACAATTCTAGGGGCATAAAGGAAAATTCCTTCTTCCCTTGCTCCCACCCTGTTCTTCTTGGGCTAGTCAAGAAAGCAAATTAACACTAGACAGATTTATAAGAAAAAAAGACCAAATTTAAGTGCATATGTATGGAAAGTTTGCATGGTTATAAATTCTAAAGTAAATGGAACAGACTGAGGATTTTTATTCTTGAACCAATGAATGGGATAGGGGACTTGGTTGTCAAGGAGAAAGGAGGGGGTCTCACATGATGGGGAGAGGGTGACTCATAGGACAAAGCCAGATGTCAAGATGTTTACACTGTCATAAGATGGATTTCTCCCATAAAATGTTTTTTTTCTGGAGATAATCCTGACTGGATAATCATTCTTTGAGGTAACAGTAATAGTTTCTCTTAAAACTTGTGTCACCTGTATTGACCTTAGCTCTACATGCCAAGGTGACATATATTTTGGAGACATCTATCCTTCACTATTTCCCCTTCTCTCCCACTGGTTTCCATTTCTCACCCTCCCTGCCCCATCCCCTCAACCCAGCTTACCCTTTGTCAGCAGCTTCTTCACCTGCAGGTAGAATATCAATAGTATGAGTTTGTTTTGAAAGGTTCCTAGTCTGATATTTATCTTCTCACTGAGAGAATATAGAGAGATGGGCCTCCCTGGTGGCGCAGGGGGTTGAGTTGCAGCTTTATGAGGCTATCTGCAGCCACTGCAGCACAAGTTCCATCCCTGGCCAAGGTGCTAACCTACATGGCTCAGCAGACCTCTCCTGCCTCATCCACTGCTCATCAGTGGATTTCAATCAATCTGTTCTGTTCCTCACTCTGTCTCTGGTGAATCCTCTCACCCCGGCATCTCTGGCCTGTACCCCAGTTCTAGTATGCATAAATAAATACTATTTTTAGAAAGTAGCTATCAAATAGTTCTCCAGGAGAGACTGGGTTTTTGCTGATCATTCCAGACACTGTTTAAGTACATATATATATTTTTTTTTTAATAATGCACACATCCATATTTAAGCACATTCATTTCCTTAATGCTTCAACAGATCACTCACTGATCTTTCCCACATTTTCCAAATATCTTAGAACAAAACCTGCATAGCAACCACTTCAGGACCTCTTAAAGGGACCACACACTTCTACATATTTGAATATCAGTGCCTAGCACAACTCTTGGTGTATAAAAGGGACTCAGTGAATCGGATATAGGATAGCGGAAGTCATTAAGTTCAGGGAACATTTCCTCTGTGCCCTGCTGGGAAGCCCTTTGTGTGATCATCTATTTCATCTTTGCGGTATTGTGATTTATTTATCCCCATTTCTGGCACTGAGCCCCCAAGCCCTTGGAATTTTCTGAGAGCAGATCAATAAAGGTGCCTTTTGTTATGTTAATGAGGTGGCTTGGGGGCCCCAATTAAGGATTGGGGTGATGGCCAGGAGAATCAGCCCTGTGACTAAAGGGTTGGAAGTTTCAATCCCACCCCTGACCTCCTGGGAGGGGAGATGGCTGGAGATAGTCTAATCACCTATCGCCTGCAATTCCATCAGTTGTGCTTATAAAATTAGACAGACCTCTGTAAAAAACCCAAAAGGAGAGGGTACTGAGAGCTTCGAGCTTGGTGAACACAGGAAGGTTCAGGGGGAGTAGTGGGCTCAGGAGTGGGCACTGGTGCTGTCTCCAGGTAGACAGGGTCAAAATGAGTTGAATTGTACTATCCTAGCTAGTGCAGAGCACTGCTCCGTGGTGTAACACCTATACGCACGCACATGGGAATTAGTGACGAGAACATTAATTATCCACTAACACCACCCTCTGTAGATGAAAACATCCCAGGGCTCAGAAAGGTGAAGTTACTTGCCTAAATCCAACAGCGAGGAAGTGATAAAGCAGAGTTTGACTTCAGGTCTGTCTAGTTCCAAAGCCCCTGTGTGTTTAACCCAGCACAATACAAGGACAATGGTCAAACTAACCCTGATTTTTAGGGACTAAATATTTGGATAGTCTACTGGCTTCAGGATTATTGTAAAACTAAAATAATATAACCAACAGTATAAATATGTATGAGCATATTTAAAAATATTTAAAAATAATGAGCAGTGACCATTTAAAGGGAGCTGTTGAGGGCTGGTGAACTCACAGTCATCAGGCCACAGTCATGCTGTCCCTGCAGTCCCAAATCTGATTTCTGTCAGTGGAGGCTGGCACTCCAGCCTTGCACCGTGCCTGAGTCCTCCTTCATTATTCAGCTTGGTCTTCTCCAGGAGAGAGGCATTTTATCAGGATTGCAGCATTATATTCTCTAAGCACGCTGAGTTAGCTAGCTAACTCATTAAAAGGGATTGCTTTCTCTGATTGATGGGACAGCAGGCTATAATTGGAAGGGCACTAAGAGTCTGAGAAGCAGTACGTGACTTGCCTAAGATCCCAGGGTGCTTCTTAGGTGGCTGTCTCCCAACCCTACCATCCAGGGTGTGCTCCCCTACACCCTCTTCCTACCCTGACAAGGCTTGCTGAGTATCTGAATTTTATTGAAGCAGAAGAGAGTATTTTTCAAGTGGGTTGGGTCATCCATGTGAAAGCCTGTGAAACTAGAGGGTTTTATGCTGAGGGGATCACACAGGCAGGAACAGGGGGTGGAGGAGATTCACTTAATAAAGAAAATGTTATAGGAAGGGCAGTGGTACAAAAACAAGTCAGGACTTAGAGCTATCCCTTAGGAAGAGGCAATGGCTTCTGACCCTCCCCGTGGAGGTCTATCAAACAACGGGCACTTAAAACCCAAAGACTAGAGCCCTGGTCTCTGCTCCTCCCTTTACGTGTACACCACAAACCCCTAGGCCAGTGAGGCAGCCTCTGGACCTTTCCAATTTCTAGTTTCGACATTCTAGGAGTCTCCTGATCTGGGATTATTTAAATTAGGTCTGATATCCTACAACTATGACAATTACCTCTTCAAGATCCTCTGAATTTTTTTTTTAAGGTTTATTTATGGATACAAGAACTGGGGTTTAGGTCAGAGGTACAGGGGGTGAGAGGATTCACCAGAGACAGAGTGGGGAGCAGAACGGGCAGATGGACTGAAATACACTGCTGAGGGGAGCAGTGGGCGAGGCAGGAGAGGTCTGCTCTGCCATGTGGGAAGCTTCCTGGCCGGGGGTGGAACTGAACTCATGCCACAGTGGCTGGTGGTAGCTTGATAGCACTGACACTTTAAGCCTTGTGCCACCAGGGAGGCCCTGAATTTTGTTTTTGAGTCAGAGCCAACTGATGAGTTGGTTTTGGGTGTTAAACCTCCATGATTCCTCCATTCTCTGGGGAGTTTTTCTGTCCCTAAAATAGTTAAAACATTTAGTTTGGTCTTAGTACCTCAGCACTTAATAGAATTACTAACCAAAATCATTTATTAGCAAAATGAAAGACAGAATCCTGGAAACAAGGTGTGCAAGCATGAAACCCTTACATGTTTTCCCTGTAGCTTTATGCACTACTACTGGGGATGCTTAGCAGATCTTTCTGGAAGGAAGAAAGCATCATTTTGGAAATATTATTTGTAGAATGAAGCGTGACTGGGCATCTTTCCACCACATTTCTCCACCATTTTGTGTACCTAGAAATAGGAAAGCATTGTTAATGAGACTTTACCTATGGATGGAGCAGAACTGGGCTCTCATAAATGAGTAAAGTCTCACAAATGATCCTTCTCCCAGCTGTGCAAATGCCTATGGGGGGTGCTGCCTGAGTGTCCCTCCCCCTCATTTCTTGCTTCAATTATGTATTATTGCAAAATAAATTACACACATTCAACTTGGCTTAAAACAAGAAACATTAATTATTTCACAGTTTGTATGGTCAAAGGTTCAGAAGCAGCTTTTCAGGATAGTTCTGGCACAGGAATACTCCTGAGTTTTTGGTCAAACTGTGGCTACAGTCAACTGATGTTTGACTGGGGCTGTAGAGTCTGCTCTTCTGTATAGTTAGCTGGGCTGCCATAACAAAATACTACAACATTTAATCAGTAGTCACTTACTTCTCCCAGTTCTGGAGACTAGAAGTCTAAGATCAGAGTACCAGCAAATTTGGTTTCTGGTGAGGGCTCTCTTCCTGGCTTGCAGAAAGCTACCTGCTCACTGTGCAAAAGGTGGAAATACTGTGCCTATGAGCAAGAGAGGTGGGCCAGCAGTTTTAGAACTAATGCTTTATGAATGTTTTTTTTTTTAAGATTTATTTATTTATGCATACAAGCACTGGGGTACAGGCCAGAGGTGTGGGGGGGGTGAGAGGATTCACCACAGACAGAGCGGGGA
>JAGFMF010011443.1:6707453-6721488 GCA_019455555.1 Galemys pyrenaicus | reverse complement strand
TACAACCTATTCCTAAGAGAGACATAGCTGAATCTTAACAAGTAATAAAAACTATTTCAAAAATTAAAAAAAAAAAAAAAAAGAACTGTGGTACAGGCCAGATGTGTGGGGCGGGGTGTTCACCAGAGACAGAGTGAGGAACACAACAGGCCAACTGACTGAAATACACTGCTGCAGGGAGCAGCGGGCTTGACAGAAGAGGTCTGCCATGCCATTTGGGTCACCTCTCCAGCTGGGGATTGAACTCGTGCTGCAGTGATTGTGGATAGCTTCATAGCCCCCTTGTACCACCAGGGAAGCACACTCCCCTCAAACCCCTCAAGATTTAAAATAGTCTTTCCCATATTTAGTACCTCACTTCTGTGGCTACCAGGAAATATTTTTGGTGAAACCGATGGGGCAAGTGAAATTGCTATACCCTTAATATTTAAGAGGGAACAAAGAACGAAAACTAAATGATCAAATTATTGAGGGAAGTGGATAGAAAAGAAATCATTTAATCCTCTTAGAAGGATGTGTTGCATGTATTTTCTTCCACGTGGGGAAGGAAAACAAAGATTCTACAGGTCTTCATCCACTTTTCCTGCTGTTTGTGAATATCCAGAGCACTCGTGTCCTGTGATGGTGTTTGAAAGCAACTTTAACTGAGTTTTAGATTCATAAGCTATCTTCTGACTCCTGAACTACTCTTACCCCACCTCCCCTGACTGTTTTCAAAGGTCCAAATGCTTGCTCTACAAGGCCCAGGGGCACAGTGGGAGAAAAACTTCTCTAAGGGCCTGTTGGGAAAGGTGGGCCCCTCTCAGTGGTGTGAGCATCCTTGGGGGTGGGGGAGCTTCAACCTGTGTAAAAGGAAAGCTCTAAGATTGTTCTCTCTCCCGACCTCTGAGACACCCCCTAGCTCATGCCAGTTTCCTTCTTCATTCTCAACGCTCAGATTGCAAAGAATTTTTCTCCCTTTTTAACTTTGCCAAACATTTGCAGATGGCAGATGGCGGGGCAAAGCTCAGGATTCTCAATTGCCCAGGGGCGACTTCCCATTGCCTCTCAGATTATTCAGAGAGGGTGGGTGAGTTGGAATGTGGGGACTGATCTAGGTAAGAGAGCCAGTTTGAGGCCTCTCGGGCACTTATGCCCATCAATTGGCCTGTTCCGCGATGAACATCAGAGCTCTCTACCCCTACCCCAACTTTCTTTACCTCTCTCACCCCTTTACTTTCTCTCCATCAACATTCCTATGCAGGGCGGGCTCCACTCAGTCTTGCTTTAACATGCTCTTCTCTGAGTGTAGGCTGCGTCCTCTATGTGGCTTTAGTGGTTTTGAATGCTAAACAGAGCAGGAGACAAAATTCAATGTTCTAACTTTCTAAGTTCTATTTACTTCTTTCATATTTTGGGCATGGAGCCTCCAAGGAGGAAAAAATGTATGTTTTGGTAAAAAGGAAGGGGTGGGAGGATATGAAAGGAACACAGAGTTCTGAAAACACAAGACCTCAGATTCTAGTCCCAGTCCTGCCCTTTATTTGCATAAGTCACCTAATTTATAAGGTACAGGGACTAGATGAGCAGTGGTACTAAACACTAGTGAAGATTATGAAGCACAGATCTTAGGTTCAAATACTGAGATTTATTTGGTACTTGTATTTCCTTAGGCAATCTATTTGATTTCTGTCGGGGTATCATTTAATAAGGTTAAAAACTAAGCCCCACTCCTTGCCCAGCAGGCAGGTTTGGGAAGCTTGAATAAATAAAATAAAAAAGGGTTGCCATGGGAATCAGGCCCTAAGACCTACCACCTTGACCTGAAAACCCAGCCCAGCTCCAGGAATGAAGAAGCTGGCCTGGGCTCATTGTGTCAAAAGCCAGCGCTTGAGACCAGACATCCCAGCAGAAAACTGGTACAAAAAAAACTTACCCAGCGCCCTGAGTAAGAAAACCCATGAAAACAAAATATAAAAGAGAGCCTCAAATCTTTCTTCCCATGCAGACAGCTCAAGTCCCATCCCCCTCCTCCCTTTTATAGTATTTCAATAAATCCACCATTTCTGTTCTCTACTCTGTCTCCGGTGAATTCTTTCATCCCTGGGCTTCATTTCATGTTTCACCCCAACATTAAACTGCCACAATTTCTCTAAGCCTCAGTTTTTCATATGTAAAATTGGAATGGGAATCAAGATTGTACCTATTTTATAAGATTGTTACAGGGATTAAATAAGGAAATGTTCGTAAAGTTCTTAGCAAGGTCTCATTAAAATTAGCTATTAGCACAGAAATTCCACAAGTTTCCTTCCAGCTCTATACTTTTATGACTCAGTCTGAAAAAAGGTGATTAATGATTATGTTTTAAATTATTTTTCACTCTGTAATTTCTAGTTCTATTTTTTTTCTGTCCCTTTTCTTCCTCGTTAGCTGTTTTCTTTGTTGCTTTATCAGGAATGGATATCAAATTTGATAAATTCTTTTCCCTCATCTGCTGAAATGGGATTGCTCTTCTCCTTTTCTGTAAATATGGGCAATCACAATGATTGATTTTGTGTGTTAAACCCACCTTACATTTTGAGGATAAAAACCACTAGGCCTCATGTGTGAATCTTTGTATTTATTGCTTATTGATTTTAAGGAGATGATTGCATCAGTGTTCATGAGGGATACTGGTTTATGATTTTCTTTTGTGGGTGTTTAATGTCTTTATCTGACATTCAGGATCAGAGTAATACCATTAAAGTATGTTGGCCATATTGCTGCCTCTGTATTTTCAGAAAGAGTTTGTGTGGCATTCTGTCACTTCTCTCCAGAAAGGTTTAGTTCTGGTCTCACAAGGAGTTAAGTCTCAGCACTATCAAGCTATAGCCAGCCACTGCAGCAGAGTTCTACCACTGGCAGGGAGCTGACCCATATGGTACAGCAGACCGCTCCTGTCTTACCTGCTGTTCCCCTCAGCAGTGTATTTCAGTGGTTCCACCTGTTCTGCTCCCCACTCTGTCTCTGGTGAATCTTCTCACCACCATCATACCCCACACATACCTCTGGCCTACACCCCAGTTCTTAATATGCATAAATAAAAAATTTTAAAAATCATTTAAAAAATAAGAAAAAAATATGAAATTGACTCCCTCTTCACTCCTCCTCCCCCACACAACAAGTTGAACTCACCAAGATGGAAAAGAAGTCATTATCTCAAGAGGTGGAACAATCTAAAAATACATTTCAAAAAGAGCTTGAGCAAATTAAGGAAAAGTCTAAAAAGGAAGAGGAATTCTACTGTAATCCAAACAATATAACTGTGTGGGACATTAAGAAATTAAAGTATACTTAGAGATGAAGTTGTGTGTTCATAGCTTCCTGTCCTCTTCTTTTATAGCAGTTACCACATTTACAGATTTGACAGAAATATCTGATGTCTTGTATTGAATATAATTAATTTTCTTTCACTCCTCTGAGTCTTTTTTTTTTTAAAGATTTTATTTATTTATGCATACAAGCACTGGGGTACAGGCCAGAGGTGTAGGGGGGTGAGAGGATTCACCACAGAGAGTGGGGAGCGGAACAGGCAGATGGACTGAAACACACTGCCGAGGGGAGCAGCGGGCACAGCAGGAGAGGTCTGCTGCGCCATGTGGGTTCCCTCCCCGGCTGGCAGCAGGGATCGAACCCGTGCTGCAGTGGCTGTGGTCTGCCCCACAGTGCGTTGCTTAACCCACTGCGCCACCAGGGAGGCCCCTCTGAGTCTTCTTTACATAATTATATACTTCCTGAGTGAAGAGACTAGTTCTGTTGTCCTTGCTGTAATCCTCAAAACCTGGCTCTGTAATAGGAAGAGGGTAAATATTTAATTAATAAATAGCTAAATGCTGAATAGATGAATTAATGCTTTCAGACAAACTTCATGGAGAATTTTCATGTTGCTCTGAAAACTTAATTACTTCAGCTTGCATTTGCTGAAGACCTATCTGATAAACAAGCATTGTATAACTTCAAAAATGGATACAGGACCTCCCTGGTAGCACAAGGGGTTAAGTACTGCACTTTGAAGCAACCACAGCCACTGCAGCACAAGTTCAGTCTCCGGCCAGGGAGGGGACCCACATGGTGTAGCAGACCTCTCCCGCCTCGCCTGCTGCTCCTCTCAGCAGTGGATTTCAGTAGATCTGCCTTTTCTGTTCCCCACTCTGTCTCCGGTGAATCCTCTCACCCGTCACACCTCTGGCCTGTTCCACAGTTCTTGTATGTATAAATAAATCTTTTCTTAAAACAAACAAACAAAAGATACAAAACTGTCCTTGTTTGGGGCGCTTAATGCCTATTGGAAGAAAAGATGAGCAAATATATTGTGTAACAATATATGAAAACTTTAATAGAAAACCAAAATAAAAATAAAATAATTTAATAGAAGCATCTATTGAGTACTATCAGAAAACAGATGAAATGGATACTATTCAGGCAACAGATTCAGGCTTTGAAACGAGGATGTACCAGGCACGGAAGTTGAGGCAGGAAAGGTCATGATCAACTCTTTCTGGGTTGTGAACAGGAATGTGACTTTGTCAGTTACAAGTCCCCACCCCAGCACAGAGGCCAGTGGGTGTTCTGGTAACTGGTATGTTTCAGAAAGGATCACTTCTGCTGTAGGGGGAATGGAAAGGAAGGAGAGTGAGTGCTGGGGAAAGTTGCCCAGGACCTCATTCTGAAGACCATGAGCAAGCTCAAGAAAGAGTTTCCACTTGATCCTGTAGGCCACAGTAAGACTGTTGGAGTAACTGATCATTGCTTTGCACACTTTTTCACCAAAGTACTCCAAAAGATGGAGGAAGCAATGCAGGCACACCTCTGGGAACTGGGAACATAGCCCAGAACAGCCTGCCACCACAAGGACCTTTCTTTAAAGTCTTGCTTCAGCTTAAGCACACATATGAATTTCATATGCTACTTCATGTATTTTTTTTCAATACAGGCATCATCTCCAATTACTTACCATTTAGGAAAATGACACTCCAAAAAAATACTTACTATAGTCTTGTCTAACTCAGTGTGGCCCTGACCTTGATCCCAGGGAGATGAGCTTTCTATGTATTTATTTATTTATTTATTTTGAGAAATACAAAATAGGGAGAATATCCATTTTCTTCACTGCTGTATCCCAAAACCTCAAACAGTATCTGGCACTTAGTAGGTAGGTAGGTAGTAAGTGTTTATGGGATGAATGAATGATGGACACAGTATGACCAGAAATTCTAAAATGCAATGTGGGGTGATGGCTGTTAGATTTTTCTAAGGTTCAACCCAGGGGAGTGAGGATTCCACTCTTCTGGCCTCTGAGTGCTGACTGAAATATATCCAGACTCTGTTTTTCTCAATTTACTGAGCTGTGATACCACAGCCCACCAAAAACCTAGGCATATGAAGCATTGGATGGGTGGGTGGCAAAAATAAGTCTGCACTTGCCTCTTTTTTTGAGATTTATTTTATTTATTTATGCATACAAAACTGGGGTGTAGGCCAGAGGTATGGGGTGGGGGAGAGGTAGAGGTGAGAGGATTAACCAGAGACAGAATGGGGAGCAGAACAGGCAGATTGACTGAACTACGCTGCAAAGGGGAGCAGTGGGCAAGACAGGAGAGGTTTGCTGTGCCATGTGGGTCACCTCACTGGCCAGGATATGATAGCTTGATAGCACTAAGACTTTAACCCCTACACCACTAGGGAGACCTTGCTCTTGCTTCTGAGTTAATCCATAAACTAGTTAACTAGGAAAAATTGTAGATAAAAAAGAGACTACAGAAAACAGAACTACTCTCTAAGGCCAGTTCAAATAGTATTTATTTAGAAGCATCTTTCTCTCAAGTCTCACAAGTGCCTCACTCCCTCCTCTCTGCTCCTCTTTCTTTTGCACACCAACTTGAGGTGATCAGTTTATTCTCCCTCAAACATACAGCACACATTCCCACCTTCCTTTCTTGGCAAAATGCCACTCAACCTGCCATCCATCCTACCTGCTGAAACATCATGATTCTTCAGACTGGAAGTCTTATTTCCTTCATTGATTTTCACCCTCCATGGGTTGACATCTCCTCTGAACTCCTGTGATGTTCATAGTTGTGCCAGTTCTGTGCTGTTTTGTCATAGTCTCCGATTCTCTTACTTTTAAGTCAGGAATCAGAAGTCCTGTGTCAGTGCCACTCCGGGGTCTTTCCTAGAACCCCTGTGAGGTGCTGAGACATATGTGTGGTCAAGTTGTGGCTGGTGCCCTGGTTGAGATAGGAACTAGTGGTCAAGGAGCTCTGACTGCACGTTCCATCCAGCTCCTCTGGGGCTTACCACCAATTTCTTGTCATCAGAAATCTTCAGATCTCTGCTAGAGTCCATGACCCCAAAAAGGTCACAGCTGGAGGCCAATGTTATATGCCCAGAAAAGCTGATTCCAGGACTAAGAACCACAGTGGCTTTTAGAGACCACAAAGAAAATGAAAGATCTAAATAAATATTTTTCCTAGGAATACATCGGTTTCTGGTAAGGGTTCTAAGCTGCAAAAGCAGCAAAAGAGATGGGGGCATAAGGGCCTCATCCTTAATATTTCTGTACTTCTTTATGAGTTTTGAAAATCTTGATTCACTTTTTTTCCCCCAAGCCAAATCAAAATAGTTTAAAGACAACATGGGAAGGGGGAGGAAAAGAGACATTAAAAGACCCCCACACAGGCCTCCTTGGTGGTGCAAGGGGTTGAGCCACACTTTGGGGCTTCCAAAGCCACTATAGCACCAGTTCGATCTCTAGTCAGGGAGGGGACCGACATGGCACAGCAGACCGCTCCTGCCTCGCCCGCTTCTCCCCTCAGCAGTGTATCTCGGTAGATCTGCCTGTTCTGCTCCCCACTCTGTCTCTGGTGAATCTTCTCACGGCCACCCCCCTCCCCACACCTCTGGCCTATACCCCAGCTCTTGTGTACATAAATAAATAAAATCTTTAAAGAAAAAGTTACTATTTTTTTAAAAAAAGGACTCCAACATACGTTTTCTCTATGGTTTCATAAACCAAAATTTACAATGACCTACAGTTTCCTCATTCCAGAGAGGACTTTGCTTTTATATTTTTCCCAGTACTTTCTCTCAGACAGGGTCCTATGGAAAAGAGAGAAAGTACTGGGGAACAGATTTCTCCTTTTCTGTTGTGCTGAGCAAAGGGTGTTGCAGCAGAAATGCTTCCCAGCAGTGTTACCACCCATCAGAGTCCAGGCACAGGCTGTTCTGTTCCCAAAGGACTGTCATGTCGGGCATAGGGTTAGACACAGGATGTCATCACAGTGGAGGGGCGCAACACTGGCAAGATGGCTATCTGTTCAACAGGGGAAGTGGGAGGATTAAAAAAACACAGATAGGTCAAGTGTCTAGTTCTCAAAAATGGAGCAGAGGGATAGAGAACAATACTCCCTCCCCCTTCAAATCATTAACAGGTATTTTAGGTAAACAATCCAGGGGTTTTCTTCTGTCTCTTATCCAAATTTCATTAAGATGAAAGTAAAGTTTCATGTTATCCACAAGAACCAGAGAGAGAATGAAGGAGGACAAAAAGGTGAAAAAGAATTGTCAACTAATGTTTGGGTAAACGGAAGCAGATAAGGTAGAGAACACTGGTTTAGCAATCACTTTCCCTAACCCCATGCCTTGGGAGGAAATCTACACCAAAAACCCAGCCCTCATAGTAAAATTTTGTAACTTCAGGGATAAAGATAAGAAGTTAAAACTTGGGCCTCCCTGGTGGCGCAGTGGGTTAAGCAACACACTGTGAGGTAAACCGCAGCCACTGCAGCACGAGTTCAAGCCCTGCTGCCGGCCAGAGAGGGGACCCACATGGTGAGGCAGACCTCTCCTGCCTTGCCCGCTGCTCCCCTCAGCAGTGTACTTCCGTTGATCTGCCTGTTCTGCTCCCCGCTCTGTCTGTGGTGAATCCTCTCACCCCCCACACCTCTGGCCTGTACCCCAGTGCTTGTGTGCATAAATAAATAAGTCTTTAAAAAAAAAAAAAAGAAGTTAAAACTTTCAGAGAGGAAAAAGAGGTCACTTATAAAATGGTGGAATTTAAAATGGCATCTGACTTTTCAACAGTTAATGCTGGAAATCAGTGGGGCAATGTGCTCTAGATGGGAGTGAATGTCCTCTCCAACCTAACATTCCCTACCCAGTTGGTGTGGAATGCATATGAACTGGTGGCAGGAGTTACCTGTAGGAAGAAAGCTGAAGACCAGGTGTGGGAAGACTTATTTTTCAACGTCTGCCATTTTGTTCTGTTTGAATGTTTATCATATGTTTATATATTATATCTCTTGTATCATTGAAAAAAAATTTTAAGGATTTTTAAGTAATACTAATAATTCACTAGATTAGATCTGAGAACCAACCAGCTTAGATAATAAAGCTCGTGATTGATTTCTGTTTCTTCACTGCTCCTCTACCAATAGCATGGGGGTACACAGGGCCTGAAAGCAGAAGAAAGGGAGGTCAGTACCAAACCTGTTAGCTGCATTGATGAAAACACAGAGATCATCTGGAAGACAATCTTTTGAGAGCCAAAGCCAAGACTCCAGTTAGTTCATCTGAATGTATATATGAGTGTGTGATGGAATAAATGAGCGTGAAGCAGCCATTTGAGTAATGTGGGTGTGGTGAGCCACAGGAAGAAAGAAAAAGTTAGGGGAAATTACTTGGCATTAAAATCCTCTCTTGCTTGAGACCTGATATTTTCTGTAGCGATATGACATGCATATTTGAAGCCAAATTGCAATACTGGGTCTGTTCTTGACACTTTAATGTGAGAAACTGAAATCCAGTTTAGTTGATTTATCTGCACATCACATTAAGTTGCATCCAGATAAAGGTCCAGATTTTCAATCGCCATTATCAGTGCCTGGGAGAACAGACATTCTAAGATGTTTCTGGTGCTGCATGAGCTAAGCCTGGTTATAGTTTTGCTCACACGGCTGAGTAAGAAGCATATTAAAGCATATTGCAGTCCTTAACAATTTATCTAGTATACTGGTTATTTGTAAGCCCTTTTTAAAAAGTCTGTGTCAAATGAATGGTGTGATGATTATGAGCAACTTTTTGTGAATATGTTAATAAAAATTTATTCCAAACGTTTTACCCAAATAATCATGGGTCAGTAGCATCAGCCTCTTGGAAAAAGACTACTTACTATATTCTTTACTCTTGTATAGAAGTGCCGTGGGGGAATTACTGTCTTTCATGTTCAACCTGTCATAATGCCTGAAGGTAATTCTCCACCCCTGCTCTGAAATCAGAATGCTGGCACAGCTTTTGCAGAAATTTTCTCATGACATATTTTCCAGGAAAGTATATTGCCAAAGTAATATGAAGATGATGACTAACATCATTTATAGAGCACAGTAAATCCAAAGTCACACTATGTGAGTTGAAATTTTTCTAACTCTGAGATCTTTGCATACTTAGCCTCTCTGAGTCTTAGATTTTTCTTAGTAAAATGAGGTAAAACCCTGGCCTCTAAGTTTAAATGATTAAACTAATTATAAAGATATTTCATTTATATAAATTCATTATAAATAAATAAATGCGGGTGGGTGTGATTATATATATCTTGCCATATAGTAACCCCTCAATAAATACAAGATAAATTAATATTGTAAAGCAATTTTATAATTTTACGAGTTCTTTCAGAAAAATTAACATTGAACTACAATTCCCACTTATTCTATATAACCGAACTCAAAATATGTTTGGAAAAGAACTGTGAAATCTCAAGAGTGCTATACAAACATAAAACTGGTAATATCAAGCTTATTATTACATTTCTAAAAAACAGAAAGAAAAATTCATGTCATGAACTACTCTTCCGGGAGATCATGGTAATCAAAAAGCCAGTGAATTCTTAAAGCATTTTAAATTCTATTAAGACGTGATTACCACTATGGGTAGGAAGGCAGAGGAAGTTACTGTATAATTTTTTTAACTTACATTAAAGTATGTGATAGGCAGCCTCTAAATTTTTTCCTCAAAATTTCTGCCTCTTCCCCTGAGTGTGCGCTAGAGTTACTTAATTGCTAATAACAAACAGAATGTGGAAACAAGAATGAAATGTGTCCTCTGAGTTTTCAGTGAGGCATTTTCTTGTGGTCTTTTTTGGATCACTCACCTGAGGGAAGCCAGCTACCCTGTGGTGATGTCGCCTGGTGGAGAGCCTGTGTGGTGAGGGATTCAGACCTGCCAACAACCAGCGTGCACAAACTTAGATAGAAATGGATTCCCTCAACCTTCAGAACAGCCCACAGCCCCAGCCAACCATTTTATTAGACCCCAGGAGAGACCCAACCTTCCTAAGCTGTGTCCAGATTCCCAACTCATACAACTATGGGATGAAATATATTTGTTCTTTTGAGCTGATGTGTTTTGGAACAAGTTTTTATGTAGCAATAATAATTAGCAAAAAGATTAATATTAAAATGTATAATCATAAATGCACAGCTTGATGAATTTCAGAAATGAACACACCCTTATAACAAGTACCCTAGAGAGAACATAGCTAGTCTGTTCCCCCTACTCACTCACTCCCTTTTCCTCTAAGAATTACCACTACCTGGACTTCTACTGCATAGATTAATTTTTTTTCTGTTCCTTATAGAAACAGAGCCTTCATGTACACACTCTTTTGTGTCTACCTACTTTTTTTTTTTTTAAAGATTTATTTATGCATACAAGCACTGGGGTACAGGCCAGAGGTGTGGGGGGGTGGTGTGAGAGGATTCACCACAGACAGAGTGGGGAGCGGAACAGGCAGATGGACTGAAACACACTGCCGAGGGGAGCAGCGGGCACAGCAGGAGAGGTCTGCTGCACCATGTGGGTCGCCCCTCTGGCCGGCAGCAGGGATCGAACTCGTGCTGCAGTGGTTGCGGTCTGCTTCATAATGCATTGCTTAACCCACTGCGCCACCAGGGAGGCCCCCATGTCTACCTACTTTTGATCTGCATTTCTTCCTTCATGTCTAGTTTTTAAAAGCCTGCTCTAAAGTTCCATCTCAGTATGTAATCTGTTCCAAATTATAAGAGTGTAAACTTATATATATGTAAAAAAAAAAGGGAACATAAGAAAGACTGAAAAGCATCTTTATATATTAGCAAAAGTAGAAAAGAAGATGATGAAAAACTTGGAGGAATTTACATGAGTATTACCATAACACTAGATTAATAACATATTTGTAAATATATATTTTATATATGTATATATATATATAAACACACATATACAGATGGGCAGTATAATACACTGTTACCGTTATGGGTGTTAGACTTAAAATGGCTGAATTAGAATCGTGACTCAACTGCTTTCTGACTGTGTGATTGCACAAGATAATCTCTGTGTCTCAGTGTCTTTTTCGAATGTCAGGAACAGTGTTTATGTTGTAGAATGCTGAGATGAAAATGAAAATAAATCAAGTAGTGCATTACTTTATACATGATAAGCACACAAAAAATGTTTGCTCTTACTAGTAAATGCTTCCATATGGTGTTTTAAATATATATTGGATGACAAATTTATACTATTATTTTGTTTGTTTCATGGCTCTTCTGTCTGTCCCTAAAGAAGGTGACTGAACAGGGAAAAAACTGAAGTTATTAGCTTGATAGACATGTAGAAAGGAAAGGGATAAAGTGAAAGGATGAAGTGAGGCTTTATCAGCAGGTTTTAATTATCCACATAATCTCAATTCTCCAATGCCATGAATTCCTAAAAATGACTATTGCCCTCTCAGTAGTAAGTCTCTCTATTTTAAGTCCTTCCCCATGTTTAAATCTCTCTGCCAAAGGTAGTAGATTTAGAAAGTGACTTAGCATTTAGAATGAGATAGAGACTATAAATAGACATGTCAATGAAATAGGTTGGTGAGAAGCTAGTTCTCAAGGGCTCCAAATCAAAGGTGTTCCTTCTTGTCTGATCTGTGTACTGACACGGTCAGGTTTCTAGGCAGGTGTGTGTGTGTGTGTGTGTGTGTGTTTGCATTCATGTCAGCATGAATACATGACGGAACATGACACTAGCTTATTTTTTGAGTACAGAATTCTAGGGGATCACTGGTATATTTCTGAGTACCAGAATGTGCCCTGTAGACCAGGTTGGTATCCTTCCCTGACAATTACTCCTAGAGAAATCAGGAGTAAATTAGACAGTGACACTGCTAACATGGTGATTATGTGATATCACTGATCACTCTGTGAAAATTGCTGGGACTGAGGGCCTGTGCAATACTCCAGCCTGCTGAAGTCAGCTTGGTGACTGGGTTCCTAGGCAGTCAGGGTACCATTCCCAGTCTTTGCAGTGCTATCCCCTTTTATAGCCATTCGCTGCTAAAATTCCTCAATGCCCATATTAAATAGTTGCTTTTCTAGGAAGCTATTCCTGGTGTCCTTAATGATTTTTCTACTCTGAATCCCTACTTTTGACCCTACATTGATATAAATCACAGCTGCCTTGAACTGGATTTGTTGGGGTACTTGTTTTGTTTCTCTGTTATTGTGATCTCTTCATGGACAAAAGACAATGACAATCATCTTCGTAACTTAGCAATCTATGGGATGGTAACAGCAGTGCCTCTTATATTCATTGGGCATATGTGTATTCCTGGTCGTCCCTCTGTAGGTGCCAACTATTTTGTCAAGTTCCCGTTTAGATTCTTTTTTTAAAAAAAAAGATTTATTGAGCCCTCCCTGGTGGCACAGTGGACTAAGCAACACACTATGAAGCAGACCGCAGTCACTGCAGCACGAGTTCGATCCCTGCCGCCGGCCAGGGAGGGGACCCACATGGCATGGCAGACCTCTCCTGCCTCGCCTGCTGCTCCCCTCAGCAGTGTGTTTCAGTCAGTCTGCCTGTTCTGCTCCCCATTCTGTCTCTGGTGGATCCCCTCACCCCTTGCACTTTTGACCTGTACCCCAGCTCTTATATGCATAAATAAAAATCTTTTTAAAAAAAAGTTAAAAAAAGATTTATTTGTATTTATTTATGCATACAAGAACTGGGGTGTAGGCCAGAGGTGTGGTGGGGTGAGGGAATTCACTAGAGACAGAGTGGGGAGCGGAACAGGCAGATTAACTGAAATATACTGCTGAGGGGAGCAGCCGGTGAGACAGGAAAGGTCTGCTGCGCCATGTGTGTCAGCTCCCTGGCTGGGGGTAGAACTCATACCACAGTGACTGGTGATAGCTTGATAGCGCTGAGACTTCAACCCCTGAGCCAACAGGGAGACCCCTCCTGTTTAGATTTTGAAGTATCGAGGATATGATATTTGTTTAAGGCAATGCTATAAAAACCAGTAACCCTGAATAGCCAATGATATAGAACAATGAGGGAAAAAAATTGATACGAACAGAACTGTTAAAAATCTTGAAACAGTTTTGCTCTGATTTCAGATTCTCAGTGGTAATAAGAAAGTATGAATAATTTGATAGACTTTAGCAGGTTAGTTTTAAATATGAAATTTTCCTGAAAGCAAAACAATGACCTTTTGCAGAGTTGCGAGTTTGAGATTTTGATGAAATATACCCAGAGCATTCCAGAATTTCTTAAGTCAGTAAATTACTGGCCTAGAACAAAGGTTAAACCTGAAGATCAAAAGGAGTTTGAAAGTTCTTTTGCTCATTCCTCAGTCTCTCTAAGGCATCTGTGAGGGATTTCTGTTCATTCCATCTTTACCTTTCCTCGCCTTACAAACAAAACTTCACAGTACCTAAGCAATTGATTTGTTTCATAATAAATGCTTCAATTAAAATAAGTTTTTTTGGTCTTAGGCAAAGTAAACAGCTGTTTCAGTTGGGAAAGGTTAAAATAGTGACTTTAAGTTATCATAATAGTATTTTTTTAAATAAATTCTTCATAGATGCCTATTTTCTAAGATTTTCAGTTTTCCCATTACTTTTATTTTTTTTTAAAGATTTATTTATTTATGCATACAAGCACAGGGGTACAGGTCAGAAGTGTGGGGGGTGAGAGGATTCACCACAGAGAGCGGGGA
>JAGFMF010011443.1:6696114-6707254 GCA_019455555.1 Galemys pyrenaicus | reverse complement strand
CAGCAGGAGAGGTCTGCTGCACCATGTGGGTCCCCCTCCTGGCCGGAGGCAGGGATCGAACTCATGCTGCAGCGGCTGCGGTTTGCTTCATAGTGTGTTTCTTAACCCACTGCGCCACCAGGGAGGCCCTCCCATTACTTTTAAAAACAAATGCAAATGTTACAAAATTTAAGATATAACCACCATGTGAACAAAGTGCTTAGCAAGCGTAAATCAAGGTAGTCTATTATTCTTTGTCAGTTTAATCCTTTTTAACTATATTAATATAAGAACTATATTAAAGGTCAAGCATCACTAATCCTCTCTATGTAAACTATGCCCCCTTGTGGATTAAAGCATCCACAGACAGGAAAGAAATGCTGTAAATTGTATGGACCTGTTCCTTTTATTCTACAGGTCTAGTTCTTTCCAAGAGCCTTTTAACAATCTCTAGACATAATGCTGACAATGGAACAAAACCAGACCATTTGTATTAATTATGTAAGACCTAGCTGATGGTAACACAATTATGTAAAACCTAACTGATCATAACACAAAAATACATTGACAGATAATAGTACATATCTGTGTCCTATACTTCACATACCATTCAACAAGAAAAGTATCTTGAACAAAGTACTCAGTAAAAATACTCAGTAAATATTTCATAGAGTGTTACAGTTGGAAAGGACACAGCACCACTTAATGACAGGGATACATTTTGAGAAATGCATCATTAGGCAATTTCTTCATTGTGTGAGCACCGTAGAGTATAATTACACAAACCTAGTCCAGTAGCCTACACACAGCTAGGCTGGAGAATATAGTCTGTTGAACCACCATTGTATTCAAGATTTGTCCTTCACATTTTAAACATTGTTTTATGTTGAGTTCAGCATCCACACAGAAAGTTTCCTTTTACTGTCCCTGCCATTCTCCACTTGAATGACTTCAGTAACAGAAAATTCACTAAATAATACAACTCATTCTCCTCTCAGACTGGACTAACTGTTAAAAGTCTATCAACCTATTAAACCCAAATGAAATAAGTCTTTTGTGAGAAAATCATGTCATTTCAGAGCTGGAAAGAGGTGTTGGAGACCTCACAATCTGTCATTTTAAGGCTGAATCTGTGGTGCCATCTGCACTAATTCTGCAGTCTGGAACAATGCCCAGTAATCCTACTGCTTGTTTTTTTGTCTTATAAATGTTGGAATGTAGCTACCACATACCATGCTTGAATTTTCCTAACGTTTCACTTAAAATTACATAAACTATTCCTCATATAACATGTTTGTCATACCCCGCCATCTACTAGTTGCAACTCTCTGATACCAACTTTTTTTGCAAGTTCCTCTCATCCCCCATAAGTAGAACTGAACACAGAAGTTCTGGATGGGGCACTTAGTCCCTAGGTTTGGGACATCAAATCTCTTTCCATGTAGCCATCTCCATGGGCTTCTTCAGTGGCCACATCATACTGCTGGTCAGTCTAAACCTTGTGTCCACCTCAGGTTTTCTGGATCATCCCCACCCAGTACTTGTGTCTAGCTAGGACTCTTAACATTTGTCTCTATTAAATGTACTTTTCTTGGTTCAGGGTCCCAGTTGGCAGGGTAATTATACATTGTCAGTGTGTCCGATCAGATCAGCTCTGCTACCCATCTCTATGTTATGCACATTTAATACACATGATTTCTGTGTTTCCAACAAGGCAATTTCAAGACAGAGGGAATGATCATTGTTGTGGGAAGAAAATAGAATAAAATTGGAGGTAGGGGGCCTCCCTCATAGTTCAAGGGGTTAAGCAGGCTATCAAGCTATCCCACAGCCAGTGTAGCACGAGTTCAATACCTGCTGCTGACCAGGGTGAAACAGGAGAGGTGACCCACATGGTGCAGCAGACCTCTCCTGTCTCACCCTCTGCTCCCCTCAGCAGTGTATTTCAGTCAATCTGCCTGTTCTGCCCCCCACTCTGTCTCTGGTGAATCTCATCCCCTGCAACTTTGGCCTGTACCCCAGTTCTTGTATGCATAAATAAATAAATCTTTAAAAAAAAATTGGAGATAGGCTCATGTCTCAGAGTGCCATCCAACAGCCAGTGGCTTCAGCTGTGTGGTCCTCAGTTTTCTCTCCTCTGAAACAGGAGTGATAACATTAACTCCCTGTATATTCAAGGTGTGTGCATGAGATAATGAACTTGAATGAGCTAAATAAATATAAAACATTTTTAATTATTAGCTTTCAAACAAAAGGAGAGACTGTGAGCATCTTTATATTCTTAGCACTGTCCCTGACAGGTGCAGAGCACAAAACATCTTTTAGTGTGGACAAATATGTACAAAGTACACACTGAGAGTGTTATTCACCCAGGGGAAGGAAGGTGACTTGGTAACTTTTCGCCAACTTTGTTTAATTTGACAACCTCAGCTGCTAGCAGTGCTAAGCTCCCCTTCTTCCCTCCCCTCTCCCCCTACCTCCAGCTCTGATCCTACTCTCTGGTGCTAGGTCTTCTCCACCACCTCATCTTCCTTTCCCTGCTCTCCCTTCCCCCTTTCTTCTCTAAAACCAACTGAAAAACTGGGAAGCCAGAGAAAGCTCAATATTTGCACCTCCATCTTCTCACACCACTCATTTGAGGGACTCCAGGAGCAAATACTCACTTCCTAAGGGGAAAAAAAATCAGAAGGCACTACACTGACTCCAGGAGTCTGAAGTTCCACTGATCACACAAAAGCTTCATTCCCTCAGCTTTAGACTTTCTCTAAATATCAAGTGTGTATTTGTATTTGAGAAACCATTAAGATATATCAGTTACTTAACAGCTCGTGATGAATGTGGTTTTCCTTTTTGAAGAGCCTCCCTGAGGGAGCTGGCTAGAAAGATTATGGGGATAGATCCGGTGTGTGTGGAGAGAGCAAAGCATGGAGAAGAGAAACTTCCCTAGTTCCCAGTTGCTTGAGGGAGCTGGCAGAGTAGACAGGGCTGCCATTTGCTCAGGCTGCTTCCTTCCCCAGAAATACTTTTCTTTCTCTCCAGTCTGTGCAGTAAAAAGCAGGTCTATGTTTCCAGAACTGGCTTGATCCCACTTACTCTTCTAAGTCTTTCTTAACAACTCTTATCAGATATGATCTTCTATGCAATATGATGAATGTTCTTAGTCATGATGAGGTTATGTGGAAAAACACCCTTATTTTTAGTAGGTGTTGGTTGAGACATTTAGAGGTAGTATCATGCTACTTAAAATTTACTTTCTATTGGTACAGCAAAAAGAGAAATGAAGTAAATATGGGCAAATATTAACAGTTGTTAAACAAAATAACTTCCAAACTTCTCACAATCCTGCTCCCCTTCCTCTGCATGTTTTTCTGGTTTTCTTTCTTTTTCAAAATATGGCAGGTAAAATTAATAATTATCATTTGGGGGGCCTCTAAAGTGGCACAAGGGGTTAAGCACTGCACTATGAAGCATCCACAGCCACTGCAGCATGAGTTCAATCCCCGACCAGGGAGGGGACCCACATGGTGTGCAGACCTCTCCTGCCTTGCCCGCTGCTCCCCTCAGCAGTGTATCTCAGTCAGTCTGCCTGTTCTGCTCCCCACTCTGTCTGTGATGAATCCTCTCATTCCCCTGCACCTCTGGCCTATACCCCAGTTCTTGTATGCATAAATAAATAAATCTTTAAAAAAAAAAAAGGTATCATTTGTGGGCCTCCCTGGTGGCCTAAAGGGTTAAGTCTCAGCACTGTCACTGTGAAGGCCTGAGTTCGAGCCCCACCAGGAGCTGACCCACACATGGTGCAGCAGACCTCTCCTGTCTCACTGACAGGAGGCTGCTCCCCTCAGTAGTGTATTTCAATAGATCCACCTGTTCTGCTCCAAGCTCTATCTCTGGTGAATCCTCTCACAGCCCCTGTACCTCTGACCTATACCCCAGTTCTTCTATGCATAAATAAATCTCTAAAAAATTATCACAGGGCCTCTCTGATAGTGCAGGGGGTTAAATACCACATGATGAAGTATCCATAGCCACTACAGCATGAGTTCAATCCCCAGCCAGGGAGCTGACCCACATGGTGTAGCAGACCTTTCCTGCTTCACCCGCTGCTCCCCTCAACAGTGTGTTTTAGTCAATCTGCCTGTTCTGTTCCCCACTCTGTTTCTGGTGAGTCCTCTCACCACCCCCCTCCCAATACCTCTGGCCTGTACTCCAGTTATTATATGCATGAATAAATAAATGTTTTAAAAAATTATCAGTTACTGAGTATGTACTGTATATCATATGCCAGTGCTAGACACTTGATACACATCATAGCTAATCCTTACAGTCATACCTGGTGGATGTTTTTATTCTCATTTTACTGGCTGGAAGGTGCATGCCTGCATACATACACACACACACACACACACACACACCTACAGAATTTTATAGTCTGTATTAGTCTAGAAATCAGGAAACATTTGGATGAGTCACTTTTCTCTATTCCTCTCACCCACCAGAGGGCAGTCAGATGCTCAGCTGACCCACCAGCTTAGCAAGACTGGAAGTGTATGCAGAGCCTAGGTCCCTGTTCCCTTAAGGCATAGAACTGGGATATAAGTTAAAAGAGACCTGAGAAATATGCAGGGATTCTGATGGCCTCCTTGGGGTGTGGGAGCTGAGTTTCAAGAAGGACTAGGGATGCCTGTGCTCCGATCTTGAGGCTTCCTGCCTTGGCAAAATTGGTTGAACTCACTGAAGGGCCCCCTCCCTGCACTCCTGTATTTAATTCTGGATTGGGTATAAATAGAACTTGGCCCTCTGGCAAAGCACACCACCCACCACTGTGTTCCTTTCCTTTTGGGACATCGACAAATTCTGAGTCTTTGATTCCCTCTAGTGGCTTAAATCGGCAAGTCTCATAGTTACTTCTTTGCATTTATTTATTCAATGTGGAGTGTGTATTGAATGCCACCTTGGGGTTGAGCTCTCTAGCTTGGTCTGGGGGGGTGTTGGCACTGGTTCATTTGAACACTGGTGTATATCTTATGGAAAGTGCCCAGGAAGAGAAGTCTGAGCTCCTTCTTACAAGCTCACCTTTGAACAGTACAAACTGGGAAGCTTCTGCTGCTGCTGTACAATTGCTTTGTGGAGACTATAGAACAGTTTATTACATAGGTTATTTCTGCCACTAAATGAGTTGTAGGAACTTTCACTGGCTTTTTTATTCCTGGGTTTTATTCCTGGGCCTCAGTTTACTCATTGATAAAATGAGTACATGGGTTAGATTCAAATCAATTCACTAAATATTTACCAAGCACCTCAATATGTGGGTCCCTGGGCTGAATGCTATAGGAATGCAGGGATGAAAGACTTAAGCTCAAGGAACTTATAGACTGACAGGGAATCCAACATCCAGAAAGCCACATTAGACAGAGCACATGACTGTCAGAACATAAGATTTGCAGTGAGATGGATCTGGGGTCAGGACCTTGCCCTGTCACTTCCTAGCTGTGTGCTCTTAAGCAGGTTGCTCTTTGCATTTCATCGAAATGTTTAGATAATAATCCTGTTTTCATAGGGTTGAGGCTCAGTATGGTCACGCCAGAGGAAGTGGTCACTTAAATGGCAGCCACCCCCAGTGCAATTTTAAGTTATGAACAGAAATAACAGAAACCTTGAGAACATCAGTAAGACCCTACATGGGGATCATCTTGTTATTCTTATACCAGGCAGTTCTCTAGGGTCTCCTTTCTTTGCCCTGAGTTTAACAAGTCACATGCTACTTAGGGTAGGTGCCTCTGGGGCTTGCCAATTTAGTTTCAGCTCAGTCAGATCCCTGATCCCCCATCCCATAGAGAGAGCCACAACCTCTCCTGTTCTCTCTTCCTGATTTCATCTTTCCACAGGCAAGAATACAGGTACTTTTCTTCCCACAGACTGGCTGCTGATTGACTTTGAGAACTGAACAGGAAATAAGAGAAGTAGCTTAGATGTGTCTATTCGTCATGATCTTTGGTCTTTAGTGGTTTTTTTTTTAAAGATTTATTTATTTATGCACACAAGAACTGGGGTATAGGCCAGAGGTGTGGGGGTGAGAAAATTCACCAGAGATAGAATGGGGTGCAGAACAGGCAGATCTACTGAGGCACACTGCTGAGGGGAGCAGCAGGTGAGGCAGGAGAGGTCTGCTGCACCATGTGGGTCCCCTCCCTAACCAGTGATCAAATACCTGCTGCAATGGCTGTGGATGCTTCATAGTGTGGTGCTTAACCCCTTGCGCCACCAGGGAGGCCCAGTGTTTAAAACCCTATGCAATGGCAACAAGGTCTCTCCACCAGAGAGGGTTTCTCATAGCCCTTGCACCTAAGACTGTTCCAACTTTGAAGTTGTATGTTTCTGTTATATTGTGAATGGCTTGAAAGAGCTTGAAAGAAGCTCACATTGAGCTTCTTTATTACTATAGAAGGAGATAAAGGAGGGATCCAGAGTTAATGCACATTTTTAACCCAGACACATCATACCTACAATTCAGGTAAGGTTTCATTTCAATTTATTGATCATTAATTCTGTAGCTTTAATAGTCAATGGTGTCAGAGCTTAGGCCAGCTACTAAGACAAGGTGCTGAGATGAATAGGAAGTGAGCATGGATACCAAAGTTGTTTATGAATACCATTGTGGAAAAAAGGTGAAAATTAGGGGTAAAGAAGGCCTGAAATGGAACTGAACTCTTCTGGGTCAAAGAATATTGGAGGGACAGGATCCGAACCTGGTATCTTGGAAGGTCACTTTGGATAGAAAGAGTTGCGTCATGGTTTTAAGTCATAGACCAGGAAACTGTTGAGAATGTTTGGACAGAAGTTGGGGGGATAAGTGCTTGTGTTTCCCTGGGAGAAGCAGGAGCTACCTGTGTGAGCCACTTGCTTGTGAGGCATTCCTGAACTCGCTTGGAGGCCTGGATGCTGACAGCTTGTCTCTAAGAAGGCTTTAAGGAGTGAGCTGCTTTCTGCAGCCTGCTCTGGGGAAGATGCCAACCCCTGCCTTCCCTTTTGGTTTCTGTACTTTTGCAAACCTCTAATAGTAGAGGAGAGAAAGATCAAATGACATAGTTGTGGACCTGAGTGATTTCATTGTTCACGAAAACCTGGTAAGGTAGGAAAGAAAACCTTAGTACGAGGATAACTCAGGGGGATTCAGAAAGCTATGATGAATTTAGATAATGGAGGAACCAGGATGAGACAGACTCTGGGTCTTCAAGTACTTCTGGTCTAGGATTCTTCTAATACTTTGACTTCCTTCTTACCAAAGGAACACCCAATAATTATTGGTTGTAACTTTTGTTCCCACATATGTCATCCAATTTCTGCCTAACTCATTAGTGGTTTACCTCTTCCAGCTTCCTTCTATATTGGAACCTTGGGAACTCACACTGAGATCAAGAGAGTGGCAGAGGAAAAGGTCACTTTGCCTTGTCACCATCAGCTAGGACTCCCAGAAAAAGACACCCTGGATATTGAATGGCTGCTCACTGACAATGAAGGGAACCAAAAAGTGGTAAGTAAATATCTGGCTTGACCCCCCACACACACACACAATTCCACCACTCTTCCTCATCCTCCTATGTGTACCTTTTCATAGTACCCCAGTCTTTCTCATTGGGTTGGAAAGGGCCAGAATCACTTTCTTATCCGGATTACAGTTAAAGACTCTCCATACACAACTATATACAAGAAAAGCTATGTAAGTAGTGAGGATAAGAGATTCTGTGTTCTTCAGCAAGCAAGAACTACTAGAAAGCCATCTGTCATTTACTCAAAGAGGAAATGTGCACTATTAGTGTCTCCTAAGAGGGGAAGTAACCTCAGCAGTTTGATTGCCTAGCTTAGTGGGCCAGAACCCCAAATTATACCGAGAAGCACGCTTTTCTTCCTCCTCTGAAACCACTACCACTTGCCTATGCTGAAGTTTTGCACCGTCATGACTCTGGACTCTGATATTGTGTAATATGTCAGACAGCATGTGATGCAGAGGAACAAGTGCAGGACGTGAGTGGAAATGTTTAACACATAAGTAACAGGCCTGCAAAAGAATTGAGGCTGGTTCTAGAGTTAGAACACACGTAGCTGACCCTGGGTCTTCAGTGTTCAGGTTGGTGTCATCCTGACCCACTGATCCGCCAGGATCATCCACTGGTGTTTTGGATTTTTTAAAGATTCATTTATTTATGCATACAAGAGCTGGGGTGCAGGCCAGAGGTGTGGGGGGTGAGAGGATTTACCAGAGATAGAGTGGGGAGCAGAGCAGGCAGATCGACTGAAATACACTGCTGAGGGGAGCAGCGGACAAGACAGAAGAGGTCTGCTGTGCCATGTGGGTCCCCTCCTTGGCCAGGGATCGAACTTGGGCTGCCATACTGTGAATGCTTCACAGTGCACCCGCTGCGCCACCAGGGAGGCCCCATCCACTGGTTTTCACATACTGTTGACATTCTGAGCAGAACTGTAGTATTCTGCCTCCTGACAATCCACCCAGCCAGCCTTATTAGAGAATGAGAACTAAGTAACCTGCTGTTATTATCCTTTCTGCCCTGCTGTACTTTTCCTCAACCTAGATTTCCTAAAAAAAAAAAAAAAATCTGTAACTTAGGGAAGCTAACTTTAGAATTTCCTCTTTTTTTTCCTCAGAGCTGTACATTTTTCCCTACTAAAAGGTAAAAAGTTGTTCTTTCCTCTCTGTACTACTGTATTAGTCTATACTACTAATTTTGAAAGATGGTTCATTCTGGGAGAAGCTAAAGTTTCCATTGAAAATATCTTTCAAGACATTGTTGGAGTTTAACCTGCTTGAATAGCTGCCGACATCACCTTGTTATTTTGATACTGCTTGTCATTTGTTCTCCTTAGACAAGGATTCCCTCTATTCTCTGGAAAGCAAGGTCACCTTAACCTGAGCATGTTTATTCCAGCAATTTCCTAGTCAATCCTAGACACAATGGTCTCAGTTCTGAATGAAGTAAACAAGAGCCCATGCTCTCGTAATAAAAATTCAGCAGTAACTGCATCCATCTAACTTCCACCCTTGTCTTTATTTAAAGAAGAAAAGAGTCGCTTGGTTAAATAAATAGCCATGTGAATCTAGGGGTTATTAAGTTAGTTATTGGTTAAGAAAACCATTGGTGTGGCCTTAATCAGTCACAATTTTTCTATTTGTCTTCAATTAGTGCTCTAAAATAAGGGTTGTCATGTATTCAGTCATTCAGGTTACATGAATTTAGTTAGTATTTATTATATTCCCTGCTGGGCACTGGGGTACAATAGTAAAGAAAACATCAGAGTCCCTGACTTCTTAGAGCTTAGAGTGAAAACATATTCAATAATTAAATAATAATAGAGAGCAGTACATATTAGCTACATGCTAGATACAAGTCTCTTCAGCACATGTTATCTCATTTAACTAAGTCCTGATAACCAGGATTTATTTTTAAGATTTGTTTTTATTTAGTTATGCATATAAGAACTGGGAGGTAGGCCAGAGGTTTAGGGAGTGAGAGGATTCACCAGAGACAGAGCAGGGAACAGAACAGGCGGATCTACTGAAACACACTATTGAGGGGAACAGTGGGCGAGATAGGAGAGGTCTGCTGCCCCATGTGGGTCCCCCTCCCTGGCCAGGGATTGAACTCATGCTGCAGTGACTGGCGATAGTTTGATAGAGCTGAGACTTTAATCCCTGCTCCTCCAGTGAGACCCCCATAACCAGTATTATTAATCCTATTTTACAAATAAGGAACTAAGGCATGTACACATATACAAAGTGAGAAAACTGCATAAAGTCACCCATTTTGCATTTTGAAATCAAGCACCTTGATATCAGTACCCGATCTATTAACCATTAGCTCTGTTACCTTCATAACTAATTTGAAATTTTGGCATGGTATGTAGGAAATGAAATGTGGCAAGAAACTTCCAGACAGAACTAAATTATGTAAAGACCCCGATGCAGGTAAAAGCTTGGTGTTATTGGAAGCTCTAAAAGATCAAAAATCAGTTTAGTTTAGTTTAGTATGTTGTGGGTTCCCACTATATACACCGTCAATCGAGAAGGAGTTAGTTTGGAGAGATAAATGTGTAAAGAGAATATGTAAAGAGACTATTTCAGAAAAGTAACAAATATCATGGCAGAGATAAGCAGGGGTTTTTCGATGAATCCAAAGGAGGAGCCACTGACCAAGAATAGTTGGAGGAGGGAAGGTCAGGGGGCCCTCCTGACTTTCTGTAATGAAGTATAGCTGATGTGAGTAGTGACAAGGCACTGCCCCACAGAAATCACAAGCTCACAGGCTCACACACAAGCTGGAGAATCCTGGCCATGCACAAGCCCCTAGGGTAGGTAAAGCACAAAATATGAGCAGCTGAAGCTGCAGAACCAGAACCTGGAAGATGTTGCATACTGTACTAGGGAGCTTAGAATTTTCCCTATCATGTTGTTAAATAACAAAAATCTAACTGAATTAAAGATCTAGTTGGTTTTATTAAGTGAATTGTTAAATAACATGTTGTTAAATAACAAAAATCTAACTGAATTTTAAGATCTAGTTGGTTTTATTAAGTGAATTACAGTGGCATCCCATCTAGTTAGAAAGGAACTCCCAGAAGCTATACAAAATGGAAGGTTTTATAAGGCAGAAAGAGAACGAGATAAGGGAATAGAGAATTATTTCAGGTTTAGGTAACGACATGTGAAGAATGGGAAATGGTCTTGAGACAAATTATCTCATTTTCCTTCAGGAAATGGAAAAGATGAGCCCATTGGTGCTGACCAGAAAATTCTGTATTGGCCAGTAAGACGGCAGGTTGAAACTGCAGGGGCCTGAAAACGAGTTAGCCTCAGTATTATGCTTGATGGGTTCAGCACAAGGGCCTCCATTTTGGGCCAGTCGTTTTCTTTTTTAACAATGTCATGAAGTTCTTGAAGAACTTTAGGAGCGAAAGAAACATATTTGCATTTTAGGGCAATCACTCTGGTGCTGTGTGGCGCACTGATTTAAGTGGATTAAAATAGAAACAAGATCAGTTGGACAATTTCAGGCTATGCAATAAGCTTTAAACTGCAGCCACAGTTGTTGGGATATCAAGAAAGGAGAAGGAAGGGAGGGCTGGAAGGAGGGAGGGAGGGAGGGAG
>JAGFMF010011443.1:6665219-6679973 GCA_019455555.1 Galemys pyrenaicus | reverse complement strand
CCTTGCAAGGGTTACTATTATGTGTCTTGCTGTTGGCTTCTTTTCATTGTGGTAATTTGGCGTTCTTCTAGCTTCTTGTATGTCTATTTTCATTTTTTTTTTCATGTTTGGGAAGTTCTCATCAAGAATCTCTTTGAAAAGTTTCTCGGCACCTTCAGCAGTGTATTTTAGTCAGTCCACCTGTTCTGCTCCCCACTCTGTCTCTGGTGAATCCTGTCATCTCCTGAACCTCTGGCCTACACCCCAGTTCTAATATGCATAAATTTAAAAATCTAAAAAAAAAAAAGAAGAAGAACTATACAGTAGGTTTTTCCACAGAAAGGAGACCAAGAAAATAGAGGATTCTTTCAGATAAGGTCACCTTAAGGGAGAAGGAAGAAGCCTTGCAGGTGGATTAACTCATTAGTGCTGATTAGATAATTCTAGATTGTCAGGGTAAAGGTTACATTTCTGGGAGAGGCTAGAATGCAGTTTTGTTAGGTATTAAATCTTTTCTGACAGGAGACTTAGCACAAGTGATCCACTTTGGACCTGTTATCTCTTTTTTAATAAGATGGTCCATGCTCAAATCCTGTTTTTGCTATCTGTGTCTGAAATGGTAATAACCATTTGGAAAAGCCATGTGAGAAATAAGCAAAATGTTAAAAGGCACAAAGTACAGGAGTGTAGTATACTTTGTAGGTCACATACAAGTGGTAGAAAATATAAAAGTTAGTTTGCAAAAGGGAAACATTACCCTCTATTCTCTCAAGTTTTTTTCAGTCAACTCTTGATTATTAGTAGTACATTTGTCATGCACTTTATTTATATAAGGATTTATTTTTATTTATGCATACAAGAACTGGAGTGTAGGTTATTGAGGGTGGAAGGAGGGGTGACAGGATTCACCAGAGACAGAGTGGGGAGCAGAATAGGCAGATCTACTGAAATACAGGAGAGATCTACTGTATCATGTGGGTTAGCTCCCTAGTCAGGGTTTGAACTCATGCTGCAGTGGCTGGCAATAGCTTGACAACACTGAGACTTTAACTCCTGCACCACTGAGGAAGCCCTGTTATGCATTTTCTGCTTTCCTGTGTGACCTTGAGCATATAATTCAAATTTAAAATTCCTTACCCATAGAATGGAATGGTTCTGAGCTTTTAATAATTACTTTTTTATAATTAAAATAGTACACAGGACCTCCCTGGTGGCACAGGGGATTAGAGCATGCCACTGTGGGGCTTCCACAGCCACTGCAGAGCGAGTTCGATTCCTGGCCAGGGAGGGGACCCACATGCAGCAGACTTCTCCTGCCTTGCCTGCTGCTCCCCTCAGCAGTGTATTTCAGTCTATCTGCCTGTTCTGTTCTCCACTCTGACTCTGGTGAATTCTCTCACCACCACCCCCTCCACACACACATACCTCTGGCCTGTACCCCAGCTCTTGTAGGCATAAATAAATAAAATCTTAAAAACAATAAAATAAAATACTACACAAATAAAGAATGTTACCATTCTTAGAGAAGCAAGGTTAGAATATTGTACTTTTAACTATACTTAGAACAGAGGTCTCTTGGACCCTTAGAATCAGGTTTGATTATATCCCCCCATTATATTCCCTTTGTTCCATTATAGTCCTCATCTTGACATTGTGGAAACACAAAGGAAATCATCCCATACCCCTCTGGGTTCTTCTAGCCCAGCAAATAAGCAAACATCAGAGAGATCGATAAGAAGAAAAAAGGAAGTCTAATAACATGTATCTCTCCTGTGTTAGAGAAGAGACCCAGCATGACTGAGTAACTCACACATGTGACTTTAGATACCATCTTGAATAACCTTATTAAGCCAATGGAGGTTGGGGAAAGAATGGGGAAATTCAGTTGGGGCTTTCACTGGGGAAAGTATAGCCATCAAAAGGTATGCAGAATTAGTTTTGCCTTTTTTTTATTTTAAGATTTATTTATTTTATACATACAAAAACTGGGGTACAGACCAGAGGTGTGGGGTGTGAGGATTCACTAGATACAGAGTGGGAAACAGAACTTGCAAATTGACCTAAATACACTGCTGAGGGGAGCAGCAGGCAAGGCAGGAGAGGTCTGCTGTGCCATGTGGGTCATCGCCCTGGCCGGGGATCGAACTTGTGCTGCAGTGGCTACGAATGGCTTCATAGTGCTGTGACTTAACCTTTTGAGCCACCAGGGAGGCCACTAATTTTGCCTTCTCCATTGAAAAGAGATAATTTGACTAGGTCTTCTTGGGAGAGGCCCTTACAGAGAGGAGTTTACATATAAATATAAAAAGCAACTTCCACTCAGCCTGAAGAGCTCTTCCCAAGAAGTAAACCTTAAACCAAAGACATGTTTTGGGTGGCAGAGTTTTGCTCCCCTATTGCACTAACAGGAAAGGAAGACTGAGGACCAAACTGGTTGATGTTGCCATGTCTGCCCTACAGGTGATCACTTACTCCAGCCGACATGTGTACAATAACCTGACAGAAGAACAGAAGGGCCGAGTGGCCTTTGCTTCTAATTTCCTGGCAGGAGATGCTTCCCTGCAGATTGAGCCTCTGAAGCCCAGTGATGAGGGCCGATATACCTGCAAGGTGAAGAATTCAGGGCGCTATGTGTGGAGCCATGTCATCTTAAAAGTCTTAGGTAAGATAGTGTGCCAAGGTTTTTAAGCCTAATTTTTATTAATAAGATCTGTGAATAATATATGCATCATGGTAATACAGAATTTCTCGTTCAACACTTTGTATTGTACATTCAGAGGTCACCTAACCAGTTCTCTGGAAAAGTGTGTAGGTTTTTTTTTTGTGTAGGCTTTATATTTTATGATGAAATATAGTGAAAGAAGAAAATAAATAAGCACTCTTTTCTATGGAAGAAGTTTTAAACCTTATCTAATATTTGAATAATACCTTTATAGTTACTGTAAATATCCCAGATGTGATTCAAATCCACGTTTTTTGACTGCAAGAGCTACTAAGTTCTACTAAATTACTTACAAATTAATGAACTTCTATTCCTGTTCAAGTATGAGTAAGGCTACAGTCAACTTTCCTAAGATTTCCAAGTAAACAACAGTGTCTCTTCTTTAAGAAGGGATGAATTTCTTAGGCAGCTTCTGAAAATTATAAAAGCACCACTGGAAGCAGCTGAGTTCATGTGTGTAGAAGTAGGCCTATTTCTGGGGAAGATATAAAGCATGAAGGTTATTGAATAGCAAAAGGCTATTGAATTTTCATTGAAAAGTTGACCATAAAAAAATGGTTCCATTTTTTTGTTTCTAGACTTACCTAATTAAGACCTCACAAATTTTCACTGGCAATTCCCAATGTTTCTCTCCCATTGAAATTTTTAGTAAAAGGCGAAAGATTTTAAATCTGAAGAGAAACAAAGAAACTATTTCTACCATGGAATCTGTTCTTGGGGGATCTTTGAATCATGACTTTTCGTTTTTGTCAGTGAGACCATCAAAGCCCAAGTGTGAGCTGGAAGGAGAGCTGACAGAAGGAAGTGACCTGACCTTGCAGTGTGAGTCATCCTCGGGCACAAAGCCCATTATGTATTATTGGCAGAGAATTCCGGAGAAGGAGGGAGAAGATGAACATCTGCCTCCCAAATCTAAGATTGGTAAGTCATCTTCCTACCCATCCCCTGAGACACAGGATGGCACTCTACCATGCATTTCTCACCTGGTTTTGTTAGCAACTTGCCATGTGGCATTAAGTACACCGCTGAATCTCTTTGAACTTTTATTTTTCATCCATAAATTGGGACAGAAAAATCTGTTTTTCTTTCTTCAAAGGGTAGAAAAATGTTAGGAAAAAATGCACTATATATCTAATTATCTTGTTTAGTATCCCTTAGATACTCACTATCTTTGATAACTTCGGAGGTTGCACTGCAATTTTTTAAAATTTATATATATTTGACATCAGCCGTGATCCCCATTTCCCACCACCATTTCACCAGTGCACCATCACCTTAGTCCCTTGTGCTCTTTCTGCCCTCATCCCATTCCCTCCCCTACCACACACAAACACACACACAAAGTGTTTCTGATTTGTCCTTGTCTTTTTGTTTTTGTTGTGTTGTGATTTTGGTTTTTTCATTGCTATTATTCTTTTCCTTCATCCCTTATTTGGTTCCCTATATTCCTTCTAGGAGTGAAACCATCTGGTATTTTTCTTTTTCCTTCTAACTTATTTTGCTGAGCATAATCCCTTCTACCTCCATCCATGTTTCTACAAATGACTCATTTATCTTTTTTATTGCTGAATAGTATTCCGTCATGTATATGGACACATCTTCTTGATCCACTCATTATTTTGGGGCATTTAGGTTGTTTCCAGGTCTTACCTACTGTAAATAGTGCTACAATAAACATAGATGTGCAGGTAGTCTCTTGAATCAGTGGTTTTGTGTTCTTTGGGTATATTCCTAGGAGTGGGATTGCTGGATCATATGGGAGTTCCATTTTTAGTAGTTTGAGGAACCTCCACACTGCTTTCCATTCCCATGCACTGCACTTTTAAAGAATGTTTATTCACCTTTCTTCCCACATTCTGAAATGGGATCTTATTCTACCATGCCATCCTTAACTAACTTTATTGGACAATCTTAGGGTAATGATGTGATAAAGTAAATGACAAATACAGACCCTATCCCTGAGGGGCTGCAGTCATTCTCTCCATTTGCATAGACTACAACAACCCTGGACGCGTCCTGCTGCAGAATCTCACCATGTCCTCCTCTGGACTCTACCAGTGCACTGCAGGCAACGAGGCAGGGAAGGAGAGCTGTGTGGTGCGAGTGACTGTACAGTGTAAGTATCCAAAAGGCTTGTTGTTTACATTGTGGTTCAGTATAAAACACTTTTAGTCATGAGTCAGGGTAAGGTCAAGGTCAAAATCTTTGTTTCCAGAAGAACATGGCTATCACTGAAATAAATCTAGTTACAAGGGCCACCCAACATTTATATAGCTGACCCTGTATTTACAAACATGTGAATTTACCAACCCCAGAAAGAAATTTATTATATGCTGCAGGGAACCAAATGTCACTTCCTTTATAAATCTAAATCTAAGGGTGGGGCCTCCCTGGTGGCGCAGTGGGTTAAGCAACACACTATGAAACAAACCTCAGCCACTACAGCATGAGGTCGATCCCTGCTGCCGGCCAGGGAGGGGGCCCACATGGCACAGCAGACCTCTCCTGCTGTGCCCGCTGCTCCCCTCAGCAGTGTACTTCCATTGATCTGCCTGTTCTGCTCCCTGCTTTGTCTGTGGTGAATCCTCTCACCCCCCACACCTCTGGCCTGTACCCAGGTGCTTGTATGCATAAATAAATCTTTAAAAAATAAATAAAATAAAATAAATCTAAGGGTAAGTTCTACTCTGCTTTTAGAGTTCCTTTTTTGTCTGCTGCTTCTCAAATATAATTAGTTTAAAATATAACCTAGGTCAAAGAGGCATATTTTGGAGTAGCATATGTTACTACCCTTCAGTATTAAAAGGGATAGTCATACACCAAGAGCAATAAATAGGAAATTCAGGAAGGCAGATAGAAAGATCTGGAAGTACTTATCCTGAACAGAGCTTATGTTATTTAAATTCATGTATTTCCTAGCTTATGTTAGGTTTCATTTCTGCTTTTGTTTCTGAGAAAACAGATGTACAAAGCATAGGCATGGTTGCAGGAGCAGTGACAGGCATGGTGGCTGGAGCCCTGCTGATTTTCCTCTTGGTGTGGTTGCTGATCCGAAGGAAAGACAAAGAGAGATATGAGGAAGAAGAGAGACCCAATGAAATTCGGTAAACATCCTTTCAAAATCCTCTTTCAGTAGACTTCCTTTCAAGGGCGAGTTCCATTAACAACTTGCCAACAAAATTTTCCCTTTCTTCTTAAACATGAATTTGATAAAAAGATATATTGGCAGGTAAGGAGACCCCAGCCTAGGATAGGTTTGGTTTAACTTGACTTTATTGTGAAACCATCCTCAACAAAGACTTAAAAGGTCAACTTCACATTATTTTTTAATTCACTTCAGAATCATTGTTTCTGATTCACTTCCTTCCTGTAAAGGACGTATCAATAAGGAATGAGCACAGCCGGCAATGAAAGCTCTTACACAGCCAAATACCAAAATAGGAGAGTGCTGTCTAGACCACCTTAATGAGTGAATACTCACCTTTCCAGAGTAATAGGGTTGACCGCTGGCCTAAGAAAATATAAGTTTGTCTAAGCAAAGCATTAAGGCTCAGGAAATGGGGAAGTCGATATTTTTCTAAAGGCCTGTCTTCCAGTGGTATTATGAGTTTACAGTTTGAGGAATTTATTGAGAAACCTCAGGAATCAACCACAGTGAGAACTATCCTGACTCTGCCAGTATTAAAATGTCTTTGTTTTTTTCTCTTCAGAGAAGATGCTGAAGCCCCGAAAGCCCGCCTTGTGAAACCTAGTTCCTCTTCCTCAGGCTCTCGGAGCTCACGCTCTGGTTCTTCCTCCACTCGGTCCACAGCAAATAGTGCCTCACGCAGCCAACGGACACTGTCAACAGAAGCAGCACCCCAGCCAGGGCTGACCACCCATGCATACAGCATAGTGGGGTCAGAGGTGAGAGGTTCTGAACCAAAGAAAGTCCAGCATGCTACCCTGACCAAAGCCGAAACTACATCCAGCATGATCCCCAGCCAGAGCAGAGCCTTCCAAACTGTCTGAGTTAGAGTGAACTGACTTGACTCCCATGCTTTCCTAGGGGTCAGGATCTTAGGACTCTTCTAGTTATTGAAGCTCAGTCACCAGCCACACACCCACCTTGAACCAGAAGAGAGGTCATTTAAGTAGCTGCGGGCATTGCATGGAACCGATTGAGATGAACTCTTTACATGACACCAAACAAGAGAAAGGATATAAACTAATCGTCTTCAAAAAGGCATCTCATTGTGCCTTTAGACCAGAGTGGGGAGAAGTGGGGGTCCAAATCTGTGTATCGGTTGACCAGGACCTGTGGTGAGAAAGGCTGGGGATGGGGTAGTGAACACATTTAAAACTTCTCACCCGAGATGTTTTGTATGAATACTTCACTTCACCCTTGAAAAGAAGAAATGAGGTGTTATTCACAAATTTTCTATGCATTTCTGCAACCCTACTGGATTATTGTGATTATTCAAACAGAAACCACAGCCTTATATTATACCTATCTGCACCACGTACTGGGCCTACCACTTCTGAGAAACTCCAAAAAAGGCAACATATCTCTTTTATTCTGACTTGACTTCATTTGCCATAAGGTTTGGATATTAATTTCACCAGGAACTGAAACTGTGGGAGATGATTGAGCTTCTCCCACTCCATCCTTTACTAATCTTTCTAGTTCTATCAAACTGTAGAAGAACTGAAAAAGGGAGCCCAAAATGGGGACCATGAAAAACTTTCCATCTTAATGATGTTCAGAGGGTCACTGACAAATATAAAAAATGTATACTGGAATAACTGTGGATTTTCCCTCAAATCACATATCTCTAAGGACTTCCCTGCTGGATATCTCTGGAGTAAGAAAATATGTGCTATGTGTCATTTAAATGTCCTTAGAAAGAAGTCTCCTAGAGAAAAAGATCTTTTAAGGATGCTGAAAGATCTTCTGACTTACATTCTCTTTTTGTTTTTCTGAAAATATGAAACCCAAATTTCAAAACTGACTAGACTATGGAAGGGGATAGTCTTCTTTTAATATGTCAAGAAGTGATACAGGAAAGTTTAGCAATGCACCAAAGTTGGAGCTTCCTCCGTTTCTTTCATTTTAGGAGAAGGATGTGAACCTGTAACTTTCGATGATTATAGGCCTTAAATTAACAAAAAAATCAGGGGCTGCCAATGTTTCCTAGTGGTATGGGAAGTATGTCATAATTATTACCTTCTGAAAAGTTAAGAAAGAAAAAAATTCAGCATTTTCCTAACTTCTTAGGAAGTCTAGTTTTGAACTAGAAGGAATGGGAGTTAACATTTAGGGGAGAGATCATGAGGAAAACTTGTGAGTAGCACAGAGGACTTAGTGTCTGTTAATTTGTCAGCATCTTGGAAAGAATCCAAAGAAATGATTTACCAGGGTAGTTATCAGAAGAGCTGATTCACAGGAGAAAAAAAGGTGTTTGAGAAGAAAGCAACACCCTGAAATAGTTTTGACTAACCTGCTAGTCGAATTCATCCTAAAGTAAGAATACTAAACCTGAAAGCCCTTCGAGGACAGGAGTGACAGTCTCTGTTGGCAGAGCAAAAAATTACTTGATATCAAAAGGGTAGCAGGCAGAAAAAGTAATGCAAAATATGAGGATGGAAGCTTTGTTTCTAAAATGGGAATTAGATTCTTTAAAAGGTTGATTTGGGATTTTTGTGCCATTTCTTTGATTTCTACAGGTAATTCTTGCAAGAGAGCCCTTACATAGTGCCAATGCATTAGAGGACCTCTTAAGGTCCTTTAAGATATAGCAGTTTATCCTTGGGTGAAAGTTTTCCTCCCAATGTACTTCCTTATTAAAAAAAAAAAGTGGAAATTAAGAGACATTAAGGAAGTAAAGGGTATCTTATTAGTTTAAGGAGGTTTACATATTTGGAATGCTTCTTGTACTAATACTGCCTCATGTAAGATATAAAACTCTTTCCTTACTCTGCTTTTTATTCTTCTGGTAGTATGTCTAGATAACATATCACTTCTGCTATGTTATTCTGAGAATTTTCATTCCTAAAGTACCTGAGCCAGACAAGTACACTATGAAGGCTGCAGCTGTACCCTCAGGAGCAATTTGCTCCTATCTTTATATTCTACCTTTGAACCTATGATTTCCTGCCTAACACCTTTGAAAGCAAGAAATCAGTCCCCTTTGCATGAAAAGGTTTAGGTTATTTAAACATATTAGTTACTACAACTCTCAGTTGAGTACCTAGATTATTTTGGAAATCTGTTCACACTGGATATCTAACCAAAAAAAATCACAGAACAGATTACTACTTCAGATCTGAGAAAGTCTAAGGAATTGAATATTCTGAGAGAAAAGGTACTGAAGTCTTAGTTCTCTTTAGTCAGGCTTTTGGGTTCAGATGTGACAGGCCTGGGCTGAAGAAAGTTTGATCCACAACTGACCAGTTTCAAATCATATTCCTAACTTTCCAAATCAGATAAATTTGATTTTTTAATATGAAACAAGCAAAAAGGAAAACCTAACAAAACGGTGTAAAAAGTGTTTATAGGAAGAAAACATAGATGGAATGGGGTGGATGTTTAGAGAATAACTGTTTCAATAAAATATGTAAGCCAAACTTAACATTTGTAAAATAATGAAGTTGATGCCTTTGTTGTTACACTGTATAAAAACAATTTCAGAATTGCTGTTACAAAAAGACATAATTTTGCTTCATTTCTGGTGTTAAGCTGTTTATATTTTGACTTCTGAGTTGCCTTGTAATTGGAACTGTATTTGATGACAAAACCAAATATTTATTACAATGCATCTGTATCAGCAATCAAAAAATAAATAAGTAAAGGTGATACTGCAGGACAGGCTGAAGCTCATACAACCTGCTCTGGAAATCTGTTTATTAGCTTGCTGCCAACTACGGAACTGAGACTGAAAATGATCTATTATTTATTATTATATTTTATTATTTATTGATTTCAGTCACACATGTACTTAGTGCTTTTTTCCCTCACAAAGCAAGGTGCTAAGTAGTACTAGAGATACCAAGTGATAGAATTTCTGCCCTTAAGAACTTTATCAAAATAAGAAACATTTACTAAGAAGTATATTATGCCAAGGTGAAGTGCCAGAGAAGTACTCACCAAGGGATTCAAGTAAATTTGAAATAAAATTCACGGAATTCAATGAGGTAATTTATGCAAAGCAGTTAGAACAGTGTGTAGCATGTGACAAGCACTCAAAAATGCTAATCATGACCTTATTATCCTGTAGGAAACCCTAGGCCTCATACTCCTCTACTGCAGTCCCAGGATCCCAAACTTTTAGATCCTGAATGTGTTTGAACCCTATGCACGCAAAGAGGTGTAGACAGCACATTTATCAATGATATTATCACATGAACACACACATAAACTGAATCACTGTAATTAGTAAGAACACAGTCCAACTCCTATCATACATAAGGAGTGAACAGAAATGGAGGTTGTCTCGCCTTCCTCAGTTACGCAAAGAGGTGTAGACAGCACATTTATCAATGACATTCTTACATGCACACACACATTAACTGAATCACTGTATTTAATAAGAACATAGTTCAAGACCTATCATACATTAGGAGTGAACAGAAATGGAGGTTATCTGTCTCTCCTTCCTCAGTTTTATTGAAAATAGTTGATGTAATTCATTTTTTAAGGCATACAGCAGGATGGTGTGATTTACATATACTGTGAAACGATTGTTTTGATTAATCACTGCTTTTTAGAATCAATAGATTTGGGGCCCAGTTCTATTTTCCATGAGTTCAGTGTTTAAACTGTTGTAAATAGGTAGTTCAGAGGTTACAAAGGCTGCACAGTGTACATCTACTTGATAATTTGAGAAAAGGAGGGCTGCACATGAAAAAGAGCCTTCCACCAACTATCTTCCTCTTTCTGGAATTGAAGCTTCACGTGGCTCTAGAAAGGAAACGACAAAGTGTAACTAAAAAAAGATGTCTACAGACTCTGGAATCAAGGGGCAAGGTAAGACTTTGCCAGTTTTTTATCTTCCCGAGAATAACATCTCTGCACCTCATTTTCCTCCTAACAAAGGGATGAATAACAGAAACCTCAGGAAATTAAATGAGGTAACAATTCTGTACTTGTAAAACAAATAAAATGAACTTCTTGGGAGGTGGGAGAAGTACATACCTTCATGAACTTAAGCCACTATTTCCTTCCAGAAGGCAAATACAGAAGGAAAATCCTTTCTTCCCACGTTTGAATCTGTCTCTAGGCCTTACTGGCTACGACAAGGACAAGGTGTCCTCATTCTTACACCCTTTTCGCAGTACCTAGAGACCTTTCTAATTCCAGCCATGGTACTGAAAGTACTGTTAAGTAGTATTAAAAAATAATTTTTTCACCTATCTGTGCCCACTTATTCATTAAATAACAATATTAGCTGCCCTGTCTTTTGAAAGAACACGCTGGAAAGCACTCAAGGCACTAAGAAAGGCTCTTAGCAGCACAAGACTATAAATACAGGCCAGCAGGAACAAGTTTATAATTCTAGGTACTACGTCGCTAGTATTTTCAAGGCGTCTCGGCAAGGTCTCTTGTTCAGTTTTTGATAAAAGTCAAAGCAAGACAAGTGAAGTAACCTCGCCGCACTGAAGGGAAAAAAAAAAAAGAGGCTCAGAAAGTCTAAATCAAGGACACAAGGTTACCGGAGCCCAGGTTCCTACGGCCTCGCCCCCCTACTCGGAAATCGGGGGCCACCTTCCCCTTAGCAAAGATATGAGAAGTGCGGCGCACGGCCGGGTGGAGGGGGGCTGGGCGCAGCCGAATCTATTCTGGGGCGGAAGGTGGGAAGTGGCAGGGGAGTATGGACTCCGAGTAGCAGTTTTGGCCTTTTTTTCCCCCTTGAGGGTCCAGAAACACAATCGGGCGCTAGGGGTAGAGAAGTCAGGGCCCTCAAACCTCTGCATCTGGGGCCGCCAGCTCCTACGGTGAACTAAGTATTCTGGGGGCCCACCCGCCCAACCACCCAACCAGTTCTAGCCCACGCCCAGAAGAGAGCGGGACCCCGCGGCTGAAGGGCGGCTCCCTCCAACGCCCGATCTGGAATCTCAGGGGCGGCTGGGCGAGTTACCCTAGCAGCGCCGTAGGGGCGATACCTTACCCCAGCCTCTCGGGTAGCCCTAACCCACGCTAGCAGCGAAATGTGGGTAATGCGGAATCTGGGAGGATCTCGAGGATCGCCTACAATTCAGGGGGGTGGGGGAGGGGGCAGAGTTGAAGGCGAACCCGGGTGGGGGAGGGGCGCAACAACCTTCGCGGCCATTTTGTCCTCGCTCCACTTCCGTCTTCTCTCTCCCGCTACCGGGCGGACCCCTCCCTTCAGGCCCTGCGCTCTTCCTCCTCTGGTTCGGCACACTTCGAGGTCGCGGGGAGGGCTGCCGTCATTGGCTGATTGGACGTTTGCCCGCCCCGCTCTCTCCACCTCTTTCCGTCCCCCCCTACCCGCTCCTTCTTGGGGCGCAGGCGCAGAAACGCACGCTTCCTTTTCCTTCCCCGCCCCCACGCCTGGGGTGACTGAGGACTCCCGCGCGCGGGCTCCGCCAGCCCCACCCTCCCTTTCCCCGGGGCCGTTCGGAGAGCGGGGGCGGGAATGAAAGTTCCAGAACGCTGCGGTGAGTGCGTCATCGCGAGGCGGGGTAGGTTGGGGGCGGGAGGGGGCGAGGCTAAAGGGGTAGGGCCGGCTTAGTCATTGGGGTTTTAGAGGGAGCCACGCGCTCATTGGCTGAAGCACGATGATGGGCAGTGGCAGGGGCGGGCCCCTTCTGGAAGGTTCTGAGGCAGGGTATAAGAGAAAGGGTGGCGCTCAGAAACCGGTCTCATTGAACGCGGCGGCAATTGTACAGACTGCAGATTCTTGCCTGCTGTGCCGGGCCTACACGGTAGGTAAGGCCTTAGCCTTTTTAGGGAAAGTCTGGTAGTTAAATGGAGAAATACGCCATTTGGGCCGGGACTAGAGAGTTTGTGGAAGCTCAGCGGTTTCTCCGTATTTTATGGAGCTGCGTGCGGTGCGCCATGGTGCCCGGCTGCGGGATTTTCACTGCATGAGGGAGGTGGCGGCCCTGAGCTGGAATCGGAAGCAGGCGTGTGGCGTGCGGGCCCCGATGGCCGCCGCGGAGTCGGCTGAAGGCCGCGCCCGCGCGGGGGTGGAGGAAAGGACGCTGCATCCGCTTTCTCAGTGTTCGGGAAGCGAGCCAGCGTTCCCTGGCTGCCGGTCCAGGCCAACCCTTAGATGTTAAAACACGGAAATACCGATGGCGTGTGCCCAAGATGGGGGAAGGGGCTTTAGCGCACGTTTCAGGCGGCCCCTGTTGGCTCCCGGGATATAGGGGATTGGAGGGGGCGATAACTCGGTTGTGAGATGAGGCCACGTGCTCCACAATGTCGCAGGCCTTTAAAGCTGCCTTCAGCCAGAGGCAGGCCCTGCTGCGGTTGGCACGGCAACTCCGACTGCGGCATGACTTGCTTTGATCCTCCCGCGTGTTTACTTATGGCAAGGATAGCGTTTTAGGGGAGTTTATTAAGCATAAGTTACTGGTGTGTCGCACCTGATGGCCCAGATGGTGACACACAGTACTCAAGTCTTATAAACTGTTTCCACCCCCAGCAACCATGTCTAAGGGACCTGCCGTCGGCATTGATCTTGGCACCACCTACTCCTGTGTGGGTGTTTTCCAGCACGGGAAAGTGGAAATAATTGCCAATGATCAGGGAAACCGAACCACCCCGAGCTATGTCGCATTTACTGATACTGAACGATTGATCGGTGATGCTGCAAAGAATCAAGTTGCAATGAACCCCACCAACACAGTTTTCGGTAAGCCTTTAGCTGTACATTAAATTAATGGTATAAGTTTAAGTAGGCCAGGAAGCATGTGACTTGTGGAGTGACCAGCCAAGAAAGGCCCACGGATAGGAGAAACTATTTAGAAAGTTCCAGTGAACTTGATATGCACGTTTCTTACACAACTAAGCTGGAAGTTAGAAATACTAGGTGTTTGGAAAAGTTGGGATAAATTGGGTGAGCTTTTACTAGTCCTCCATAAATTCTATTAATTTACTGTGAGCTTGGTTGATAGGTTCTGGTCTTGGCAATGGGGGAATTGCTTTTTATTGGAAAGGTGGATATTAACTCGTGTTACATTTTACAGATGCCAAACGCCTGATTGGTCGTAGGTTTGATGATGCTGTTGTCCAGTCAGATATGAAGCATTGGCCCTTCATGGTGGTGAATGATGCGGGCAGGCCCAAAGTTCAAGTAGAATACAAGGGAGAGACAAAAAGTTTTTATCCAGAGGAGGTGTCATCTATGGTTTTGACAAAGATGAAGGAAATTGCAGAAGCCTACCTTGGGAAAGTAAGTAGTATGTAATTTCACACGGAAGGTTTTGGCTCATCTGAGAATTAGGAGTTACAGTTTGCACTTACAAATTGGATGATTTTTTTTTATTTTCACCAGGAAGGGTGAAATTTCTGAAATTAAGTAGTCAAGTGCATAGACTGATAATGCAGTGATGTTGATAGGTTTAATTATACTATATGTATCGTTACAAGGCATTCTGACTAGTTAAGACTTGGCTTATTTCTCATTCTAGACTGTTACCAATGCTGTTGTCACAGTACCTGCTTACTTCAATGACTCTCAGCGTCAGGCCACCAAGGATGCTGGAACTATTGCTGGTCTCAATGTACTTAGAATCATCAATGAGCCAACTGCTGCTGCTATTGCCTATGGTTTAGACAAAAAGGTTTGTCATTTGTAGTATGAATCTATTTCTAAAAGTTAATGTCTCAGATAACAGGAGTAATTTATGTTTTAATGTAATGACAGGTTGGAGCTGAAAGAAATGTATTGATCTTTGACCTAGGAGGTGGCACTTTTGATGTGTCAATCCTCACTATTGAAGATGGTATCTTTGAGGTCAAATCTACAGCAGGAGACACCCACTTAGGTGGAGAAGACTTTGACAACCGAATGGTCAACCATTTTATTGCCGAGTTCAAGCGTAAG
>JAGFMF010011443.1:6617284-6658387 GCA_019455555.1 Galemys pyrenaicus | reverse complement strand
TCTCTGTGGTGAATCCTCTCACCCCCCACACCTCTGGCCTGTACCCCAGTGCTTGTATGCATAAATAAATAAATCTTTAAAAAAAAAAAAAAGAAAAAATAGGTATGTTCTACTTCATAAAATTTAAAAGTTTTATGTTTTAAATTATACTATCAAGAAAGTACCGAAAGACAATGACAGAATTGGAAAAAAGCATGCAAAAATACATGTGATAAAGGACTGGTAGTGTATGTGTGTGTGTGTGTGTAAACTTAAGAGCTCAGTAATAGAAAAGACAAATCAATTTTTTTATAAAGATTTTTATTTATTTATGCATACAAGCAGTGGGGTACAGGCCAGAGGTGTGGGGGGGTGAGAGGATTCACCACAGAGATCAGGGAGCAGAACAGGCAGATCAACAGAACTACACTGCTGAGGGGAGCAGTGGGCACAGCAGGAGAGGTCTGCCGCGCCATGTGGGTCCCCCGCCTGGCTGGCAGCAGGGATCGAACTCGTACTGCAGTGGCTGCGGTCCGCTTCATAGTGCGTTGCTTATCCCACTGCGCCACCAGGGAGGCCCGACAAATCAATTTTTAAAATAGATAAAATGTCTGAATAGACATTTCTTCAAAGAAGACAAATAACTGTTTTATATGCACATGAAGAGATGTTCAACATCATTAGCCATCAGTGAAATGCAACTCAAAACCACAATGAGATAGAATGTCTGTAATCAAGAAGAGTAAGTTGACAGGGATGTGGAAAAATCAGAACTCTCACACACTTCTGTTTAAAGTGAGGCAGCCACTTTGGAAAACTGTGTAGAAGTTCCTCAAAAAGTTAAACATTGGGCCTCCCTGGTGGTGCAAGGGGTTAAGTCACAGCACTATGAAGATTTCTGCAGCCAACAGAGCAGGAGTTGGATCCCCAGTCAGGAAGTGACCCACAGGGTGCAGCAGACCTCTCCTGTCTCACCTGCTGCTCCTCTCAGCAATGTGTTTCAGTAGATCTGCCTGTTCTGCCCTCCACTTTGTTTCTGGTGAATCCTCTCACCACCCCTCCCCCCCACCAAACCTCTGGCCTGCACCCCAGATTTTGTATGGATAAATAAATCTTTTTTTAAAAAAGGTTAAACATAAAATTACCATGTTACTCAGGCATCCCAGTTATGAACCCAAGAGAAATGAAAACATACATTCACACAAAAACTTATACATGAATGCTCATAGAAATAAGCATTATTCATAATAACTTAAAAGTTACCAACAACTCAAATATCAACTGATGAATAAATAAAATGCAGTCTGTCCCTACAATGGAATATTATTCAGCCAAGAAACGAATGAAGTAATAACATGCTACGACATGGGTGATTCTTGAAAACAGGGCAGTCAAAAAGTGTGATTGTATGAAATGTCCAGAATAGACAAATTGAGACATATTGCCTAGGATTGAGGGGCAGGAGGGTTGTAGAGAAGTACAGAATTTTGACAAATAGTTGCAAATGTTTCATTTTGGAATGATAAATCATTCTAAATTGATTGATTGTGGTAATAGTTGCACAATTCTGTGACTATACTAGAATTGTGTTATGAGTGTGGATGAGTTGTGTTAATTATCTCACTCGGGCAGTTCTATAATTTTTTTAAGAGTCAAAAAGAAGGGGGCTCTGCTCCCAAGACTACCCATCTGTGTCTACACTGGTGTCTCTCCTTTCTCCTAAAAAAGCCTGCCCTTTGAAAATATTAAAAAAAAAAAAAGTTAAAAAAAAAAAAAGGAAACTACAAAACTGGCTTCCCTAAAGGAGAAGAGAATATGTGTATGTCCTGCTGTGTCAATTGGGAAGTTCAGGGAAGAGAAAGCACAGAAATATGAGATGACATTTTTACCCTTAAGGTAGTAAGTCATCGTGTCTGGGCTATTATTTTTCTTATACCCCACCATGACAAAATTGACATCATACATTGTATAGATTTAAGGTGTAGAATGTGTGGATTTGAGGCATACTGTGAAATGATTACCAAAGGAGGGTTAGTTAACATTTCCGTCCTTCACATAATTACCATTTATTTTTTGTGCTGAAAACATTTAAGATCTAGCAGCTTTCAAGACTATACTATGATGCTGTTAATTATACTCCCCATACTTGACTTCAGACCCCCAGAAATTACTCATAACTGGATTTTTGTACTTTTTGACCATCCCCCTTGTGCTGTTGTTTTCTAATGTAGAAATGTTTGCATATTTGTGGACTCTAAACCCAGCAGATACATCTTTCACATCCAGAGGTTGAAAATACTAGATTGGACTAATAGAGCAGACTGCAAGCAAATAACCACTTAAAAAGACACTGGAAATAATCACCAGAAACCTTTTTATTTGTTGTTTACTTAGTATTTCCCATGTTAGAACAGAAATCTGCTCTGTTGTTTACAAGATATAATACTAAGAAAATTCTAAGAAAATTCTTTCTGAAGCTGTGTATCTTTTTTTTGAGAACAGAAAAGGCAGGTTTCTTGAAATACACTGCTAAGAGAAGCAGTGGGCAAGACTAGGAGGGGTCTGCTGCATTGAAGTTTAGTATCTTTATCTATGAAATGGGGTTTGTTATGAGGATTAACTGAGTCAGTGTATGTGGAATGTTTAGTTCTGTGCCTGACTCATAGAATTAATGCTCAGTGGAACTATTATTAACTATTAGTACCTCCTATTAACATTTCCTAAGACTGTCATTACAATGTACCCAGATCAGGTTTATTTTTTTTTAAAGCTTTATTTATTTATGCATACAAGAACTGGGGTACAGGCCAGAGGCACTGGAGGTGAGAGGATTCACCAGAGGCAGAGTTGGGGAACAGAACGGGCGGGTCGACTGAAACACACTTCTGAGGGGAGCAGTGGACACAGCAGGAGAGGTCTGCTGTGCCATGTGGGTTACCCCCCTGGCCAGAAGCAGGGATCAAACTTGTGCTGCAGTGGCCACAGTTTGCTTCATAGTGCATTGCTTAACCCATTGTGCCACCAGGGAGGGACCTACCCAGATCAGGTTTAAACAGAAAAGAACTGATGTTTTCTGGAGGCTGGCAGTTGAAATCAAGGCATTGGTAGGGCCATGCTCGTACCTCTCCTGGCTTCTAGTAGCCTCCATGGTAAGGAACACGTGATGATAATGCTGCACTGCCATCACACAGCTGTCTTTCCCCTGTGTGTTTTCACAATATCATCCCTCTGTGCGTGTGTCTCCAAATTAGCTCTTTTTATATGGGCACCAGTCCTATTGGACAAAGGCCCACCCTGATGACCTCATTTAACTTGATTTCCTCTGTACAGACCCTATTTACAAATAAGGTCACCTTCTGAGGCGATAGAAATTAGACCTTCGCTGTATCTTTTTAGGGATGGGGACAGAATTTCAGCTCATAACAGTCACATTCCTTATCATCACAGAAGAGGAATCCCTCCCCACCCTTTTCAGAAAAATAGAAAGTAAGCCCTAGACAAAATCTGAATCACTATTCTTTTGTGTGACCAACAAAAAGATCCCTTCCTTACAGTCTGTCTCTGAAACAGGTCCCAATGCTGGCCACCAGCTGTGGGCAGTATTCTCCTCTATCCCTTACCAGCTCATCACCCCTCTGTACTTCCAAACAATGCCTAATTTTATTATTTCCAGTTATTTCCCTGTGGGCAGCAGTTTATTTCTATCATCAAGTCTCTGATGAAATCTTTAGCCATGAAATGTTTAGTCCAATCCCACCAAATCGTGTATAGTGTTAACATGTCACAGGCTGCCCGCGGCCTGCATTATGTGGTAATTTGGAAGCAGGAGAGATGATAATATAGGGCTGGGCTTCTTTTGTGAGCTCGCATTAATGCTGGAGCTGGTGATGTCAATTGACAGCCTATCGATTTGGACTAATAGTGCATGGAGGGGGCAGAATTGGGGCAAGGTAGGGAATAAAGGATATCGACGGCCAGTCACCAGGATCCCGGCAGCTTTTAATCTATTATTGCCCTCTTTTAATGCAACTTCCGTGTCAACTGCATTTACCTCTACCAGCTCTGCCTGCTGGGCTGAACTGTGAAGCCAGTGGGATGCCACGCCCAGAGTGGCCCAAAGTTGCCCAGTATTGATTCTTTGATGCTCTGGGGTGTGAATTATAATTATTTCATTAAGGCCTTTAATGGGTATCAACTATGAACCTTCCCAAGCCCAGGCTGGGGTGGCCAGGGCGAGGTCTGCATCATTAATCTGTGTTCATCTCGTTGCCACCAATTGTCCTACCCTCAACCCTTTTTTTTTTCTCCTATTATCGCGTCTATGGTTTTAGTGGGAAGCAGGTCGATCTACTCTCAGAGAGGAGCTGGGAAGGAAAGTTGGCTGATTTGGGGAGGCCAAGGTTGAGCAGATTGCAGCATTGGTTATTCACACTAAGGGACTTGCTAATCACTCAGGCAGATCTGCCCAGTTTTGGTTTGCTTGTGTAGGGAGGTGATGCACCATAGGTTGTGACAAAGGGAGAGATCTTGCAGCCTTTTCCTTGTGTGGCTTTGAGTCCTGTTCTACAGCTTCATATCAGTCGTTTGTCAACCTTTCTGGAGTGCTATGGATACAGAGGAGTACAATGCATTCCCTTGCACCTTTGGGGAGCTTCTGTTCTAGTAAGGGGACTTTAGTGGGACCAGTGAATGAAGAAAGTTGCGCTAAAGTACAGGAAGAATCCCAGGGAAAGGGCCTTTACCCAGGTGTAGGGATCAAGGAAGGTTTCCTGGAGTGGGAAATGTCTCAATTGAACCTGGAGAATGAATAGGAGGTAGTCCTCATGGAAAAGAGGAAGGGCCTATTATTCAGTGGAAGCAACATGTTTTTGTGTTTTTTTTAAAAGATTTATTATGCATACAAGCACTGGGGTACAGGCCAGAGGTGCAGGCAGTGCAAGACAGAGTGGGGAGCAGAACAGGCAGACTGACTGAAATACACTGCTGAGGGGAGCAGTGGGCGGGTGAGGCAGGAGAGGACTGCTGTGTCATGTGGGTCACCTCCCTGGCCGGCAGCAGGGATCAAACTCGTGCTATAGTGGCTGTGGTTTGCTTCACAGTGTGTTGCTTAATCCATTGCTCCACCCGGGAGGCCCTGGAAACAACATGTTTTAAGGGTGTGGAACTCATGAAATTTTGGAAACCTCATTCGGTTAAGCAAAGCAAGTGCTTCATGTGAAGTGGAAAAGTCCCTTCTCTGGTCCAGTTTCTTGTCTTTAACTCAGCTGCCATTGCTGAGAAATCTCATCAGGAGTCTGAGGAAAATGCAAAGAATCTTAGGTGGAATTTCCCATCATTTTATCAGGTACTTTCTTGTTTTTACCAGACTTCCTTTTTTTTTTTTTTTAAGATTTTATTTATTCATACAAGAGCTGGGGTACAGGCCAGAGATGCAGAGGGTGAGAAGATTCACCAGGGACAGAGCTGGGAGCAGAACAGGCAGATGGACCAAAACACACTGCTGATGGAAGCAGCAGGCAAGGCAGAAGAGGTCTGCCATGCCATGTTGGTCTCCTCCCTGGCTGGGGATCAGACTCCTCCTGCAGTGGCTGCAGAATCCCCAGTGTGTTGCTCAACCCCTTGCACTACCAAGGAGGCCATACCAGACTTTCTTTTAGACCAAGTATGATTTTTATTTCAAGACTACCCTTCACTTACTTGGTTTGTGTGTTGTTTTTAAAGCATGTCCACACTGCCATCAAGTTATGGAGACTAATATCTCTCCCCTTGAATATGGATAGGTCTCTGGGACTAAATTCTAATAGAATGAAGAGAAAGTAACTGGGTAACTCCCAAATGTAGGTTACTAAGTTGTTGCTGCTTCTACCTGGTTCTCTGGATATACACTGTCGGAGTCTTCAACTACCTTCTAGGAAGTGTGGTTCCCCCTGAGGCCCCTATCTAGAAAGACCACATAAAAAATAGAGGTAAGCTTGAGGAGCCCCAGCTATTGACTGGTGTCAGCCTAAGCATGAGACACGTGAGTAAAGAAGCCTTCGAGATGACCATAGCCCCAGCCAACACCTTACTGCATTCTCATTCAGGGAGAGACTCAGTAAAAACTGATCAGTGCCCAGTCAACCCCCAGTAAGTCAACAAAATAAATGATTGCTATTGTTCTAAGCTACTGTTTTAGGATGGTGTGTTACACAGTGGTAGATAACTGAAAAAGATTTGGTTAAGTTTGTGTTTGATTAAGTTTACTACAGTTTTATAGTAAAAGTGTAATCATCAGTGTCTCCAACTTTTTTTAAAGATTTATTTTTGCACACAAGAACTGGGGTACAGGCCAGAGATATGAGGGGTGAGAGTACTGACCAGAGACAGGGTGGGGAGAAGAACAGGTGGATCCACTGAAACACACTGCTGAGGGGAGCAGCGGGTAAAGCAGGAGAGGTCTGCTGCACCAGAGGGGTCACCTCATGCTGCAGTGGCTGCAGATAGACTCAACTGCACCTTAACCCCTTGTGTCACCAGGAAGGCCTCCAACTTTGCTTTTTAAGTTTGTTTTGATTCTTTTAGTGCTTTCATTTATCCATGTAAATTTTAAAAAACAACTCAATTTCTACCAAAAAAAATTAGCCAGCTTGGGTTATAATTGGATCAAATTGAAAAAAGTTAATATTTTATTTTCATAATATTGAGTCCCAATCTACAAACATGGTTTATCTCTCCATTTATTTCAGTCTTTCATTTTTATCTGTGCTATGTTGTAGTTCAAAATGAAAAATATTGTATGTCTTTTGTTAAGTTGGCTCCTAATTATGTTTTTTATGCTATTGTAAATGGAACTGTTTCTAAATTTCATGTTCCTCCCGGCCAGCTGGACCCTTGGTAAGTTCCTCTGTTAGGGGACATCAAAGGGAGATTGAAAAGCAGGAGGAAGCCTAAGAGACGTTCATTTTCTTTCTTCGCCCTGCAGTGGCCTTCACTATGATGGTGGCAGTCAGTTCTAGTTCCAGCTTTTTCCCCCAGCACACTCAGAACAGATATCTCTGTGCTCCTCTAGAGGTTGTTGGAATTGAGTGAAACTACTTCCCCACAGGTCTGCATCCCAGCTCCACCAGGCTGTCCTTCAAAGTCTGAGGCACCAGCAACAAACAAGCAAGCAGTGCCCTCTTCAGAGGGGTCCTGCCTCCAAGCTTCATGCTCCTGCAGCCCCTCCTCTTCCCTTTGTGCTCCTGCTTCCTGAAGTTGCCATTTCTGTACCACTCCGTACAATCCAGTTATCAGTACCTGCTTAGCCAGTTTATTATTGGAAATTCTCTCCACTGAGAGCCGTAGTGTGTGTGGTTTCTGATTTCTTAACTGGATCCTATCTCTACTATCTAAAAACATTTATTACAACCAATTCACTGAAAACTAAGTGCATGACTTGTTACAAAGTCTTCATATCAGAGGTTATAAGAACTTCATATCAGAAAGTATGGAGTCACTTTGTGGACCTGGAATTTGTAGACCTGGAAGTATCCTCAGACATTTATTGTACCGCATTATTTATTGAAGTCCAGAAAATTAACTGGCTTACTAAAGAGTGTATTACTTCATTTAGTATATACAGTTTTTACTGTATGTCAAGCAGTGTTCTGAACACTGATAAATATCAACTCATTTAAGCCCTCTAACAACATTCTCAGGCAGGTACTGTTTCCTTTTCTAGAGTAGGAAACTGAAAGAGAATAATTTGTCCAAGGTCATACAGATAGTAAATTGAAATTTGGACCAAGGGTTTATGACTCGAGTTCCTACTTTTAACTATGTTCGCCCTATGTTGCTCTTAACCAGTACTAGGGCTAGTGAAGGGTGGGGTGGGGCGGCGGGGAGTTGCATTAGATTATTTCTAACTTCCCTTCAGAACCCCCAGCACAGAATCCCAAGCTGAAACCATCAGCACATCTCTACTCTCTGGGGCCAGGCAGCCTGACTGCACAATCATTTCCCCACCTTTTCATTTGCAGCAACCTGCCGCTGGTTGTTGGGCAGCCACAGCTTAATTTGAACAATTGGGCTGTAGTTTCCCAAGGAAAACAGTCCGGGCGCCTCAGCCATCCATCAGTATTCTCTTCAGTCCCCCGACAGCTGCTCACTGCGGGCTGGCTCAACCTGCACTGACCTCATCTTCTCACACAGAGCAGAGGAGGATTTGGAAAAAATTAGTTATATTAGTGACTCCCCGAAACACTCCGTTTACTTGTGATATGACAAATATTTCAGCCATTAGGATCTCTCTGTCTCTTATCATCTTAAATGCACTCACTTACATTCCAAATCACTACTTAATTTAAAAGCCTATTTGTTGAGATTGTCACAGGCCCAGGGAAAAGGAGACACAGACACTCAGCTCTGGCTGGAATAGAATCAGGCTGAAATTTTGATTGAATCTTTCTCCCCAAGACTTATGCTCAGTCAGGTACGATCTAAACACTTAGGAAGCAAGAGACTTAAAGGGAAACCCACACTGTAGAGATTGATAAACTCTGCTTTGAAGTGGCAGTGTGGCATGGTGACCTTGGGCAAATGACTTTATTGCTAGTGTTCACATGCTCCCTGCCCTCTGGATATAGTCACTCAATCAGTGAACATTTTGTGGACCCTCAATACATATGCTAGGCAGTGGGACTGATTCTGAGGGTACAAAGATGAACAAATCATGCAAAGCCATACTCAGTTGTTTATTAACAATAAACACTTACTGAGCACTTAACTATTTGCCAACAATGCTAAATGCTATAGATACTTTTGTATTTGGTCTTTATCATAACCTTAGAAGTTAGCTACTACAGGGGCCTCCCTCATGATGCAAGGGTTTAAGTCACAACACTGAAGCTTCGACAGCCACCACAGCATGAGTTCGATCCTCAGTCAGGGAGGTGACACACATGGCACAGCAGACCTCTCCTGTCTGGCCCACTGTTCCCCTCAGCAGTGTCTTTCAGTAGAGCTGCCTGTTAAGCTCCCCACTCTGTCTCTAGTGAATCCTCTCACTCTCCCACATCTCTGGCCTATACCACAGCACTTGTATGCATAAATAAATATTTTTTTAGAAAAAATTTAGCTAGTACATTTTAAAAGTAGTCTGTCTGACTCTAAATCATAGTATAAACCACTATGCCAAGCGTCTTCCCAAATAAAACTTCCCCTATTGGAATTTATAAATAGAAAGTTCCTAGAACAGACTGGGTTCTATAGACATGTGCATTATGTAGTTAAGATACTGATCTGATGTTAGAAATGCAGCAGGGGGCCTCCCTGGTGGTGCAGCGGGTTAAGCAGCACACTATGAAGCAAACTGTAGCCACTGCAGCATGAGTTTGATCCCTGCCTCTGGCCAGGGAGGGGACCCACGTGGTGTAGCAGACCTCTCCTGCCTCGCCCACTGCTCCCCTCAGCAGTGTATTTCAGTCTGTCTGCCTGTTTTGCTCCCCACTCTGTCTGATGAATCCTTTCACCTCCTGTGACTCTGGTCTGTACCCCAGCTCTTGTATGCATAAATAAATAAATCTTTTTAAAAAAATGCAGCAGGGACAAGACTGTCCTCAGCATAGAAGAGATAAGGATGGTAGAATTCATGATGGACATCATCACTGTTTAGTTAGCCCACATCAGAGACCTGCTATTTAGATTGTCTTTTATTTCTTATTTTTCTTTATTCCAGTTTTTTTCTTTGTGAAGCTTTGGCAATTTTTTAAAGAGTTTTTGCATTTTTTAATCTCTGTTAATGGGAAGCCAGGCAGGAAAATCATCCTATCTGGTTTCGGGATTGAAGTTTGAATTCTGAGACTGCAAACTTGTTGGGACCCAGAGTGGAGGTGGCAAAACATCTTAACTTGGGGAACTCCTAGAACCCCTGTCTGTGCTAGAAGACTTGGCCCCTCACCTTCCTGACACAGCTGGTTAATTCATAAGTAGACTCCTGACTAGAACTTGGAGCCAAGAGACACAGATCCCAGACTTTGGAGCAGAAAGTCCTGCTGCAGAGAGCCTGCTAACTATAGATTACCCCAAAAGAAAATGGCATAAAACAACACTTCGTTTTGCTCATGATTTTGTGGCTTGGTGGGCAGTTCCTCATCTGGTCACATCTGGCCTCACTCACACATTGTGCTGCATCAGGTGGCAAATGGTCTGGGAGCCTGGATGACTTTCTTGTTATGTGGTCTTACATCCTCATGGAATTTATTCCAGGTGTCTTCACAGTTCGAACTGTCAGGACAGTGATCCAAGAAAAAAAGGGAAATTGTTGTGGCCTTTGTCATTAAGACCTAACCTAAAAATCTGGGACATCCTGGTGGTGTTCTTTGATGTACAGCTACCCAGCTGGGCCTTGCAGCTCCATCCTTATTCTCCTGGAAGATTTTCATCATTAATGGAAGAAGTAGGTTTAGTCTCCTTGAAGACAAAAGGCATGTGGAGAGAGGCCCAGTTTTGGCAGCCTTTCCAGTTGAGCCTATCCCCAGTCTATCCAACAGCAGAACATTGTCAAGAGTGAATCCTTTGACATCATTAGAAGGACCTTCAGCCAACACACAAAATTATGAAAAAGAATGTCATTGTTTCAAGTCACTCAACTTTATGGGATTATGCTGCAGTAGATAATTATAATAGTCCCCCAACTGCCCTGCTCAACAGGGCTTCCCAAAGTGTGATTCCCAAAGTCAGCACTTGCTTTGATTCTCTGATTATCCTCTTAATGAGTCATTTTCCCCCTCAAGGCAACCATAGTCTATTTCTGTTGTTTCTAACGAATATTGGGTTTATATAAGAGAACCCTATGCAAAGGGAAGAAATTAAGTGTATTCTGGGTCCCCTTGGGGGGTCTCTCTCCATTTGTCAGGATCTTTACTTTGAAAATTTTATGCTTTATATCTTTTTTCTTACACTGTAAATCTTGGATCCTGATATTAGTGTAGCTACTTTTGCACAATACATAAAATAGCTTTCAAATAATCAAACTAATATTACCAACAATTAGACTACCAAATGAGGTTTAAAGTTTCTAGCTTTGCCTCAGAAAATATTCCTTTACTATTGTGGTATAAATAACTTGGAATAATTGTTTTCTGTGCGTGTTCCCAAATTGTTTTATAATTAATTGCATTTGTTTTTAAGTTTTAGGGATTACTTTTTTTATAGAATATCATCTTTGAACATATGAAACTTTTATTTTTCAAAGTCAAATGTGTGTTAAGTATATTTAAAGAAATTTTGCTTCCAACTATGCCCCTGCCAATCATCCCCTACTTTTATTAGTTTATATTTTTCCAGCATTTCTTTTTACCAATATAAGCAAATACATATGTATATTTGTACTTGTTTTCCCTCTTTTTATTCACATAAGGTGGCATTTTATATACAGATATAGTCCACATCTTGCTTTTTCAGCTCATTCAGCTCATTATATCCTGGAGGTCACTCTCGGTTCTATCTCACTACCCCTTACAGTTTCAGAGTATTCCGCCATATACATGCCTACTAGTTATCCATGGACATTGGATTGTTTCCAGTCATTTGCAATTACAAATAATGGCACAAAGATTAACTTTGTGCATAATTCGTATCTTTGGGATGGATTCCTAGCAGTGAGATTTTTGAGTTAAATGCACATGCAGTTTTTCTAGATATTTACAGATCTACTTTTAAGACAGTGGTGCCATTTTGAGTCTGTTTCCCGCCCCCCCCCAATCCCCCAAACAATGAAAGAATGACTATTTCCCCACATCCTTATCAATAAAATATCTCTTGAGCGTTAAGGGTTTTGCCAGCCTGGTAGATGAAAAGTAGTGTCAATATAGTTTTATTTTGCATTGCATCTTCTCATATGCTGGATGATCTTTTTTTTTCTGCTATAAACTGTCTGCTCAATTCTTTGACTATGTTGACATATGACAATCATTAATCTCATGGCCACCCAATGAGGTAGGAGGTTGGTATCATTGCTTTTGCTTATAAAAATGAGAAAATGGCAGATTAGAGAGGTTAAATAATTTACCCAAGGTTACACAGATAAAATGTGGCTGAAGTTAAGCTGCCTGACTATTAGGCCCTAGGGATTCTCTATGGATCTATTTCCAGGAGTGAAATTTGGATCTCCTGTGTTTTGTTTTTAAGAAAGGATCAGTATGTGGATTCCTATCTCTCATATAGGATGGTGTCAGAAGGTTCTGTCTTGCTTGGCCTGGGGGCGGGCAGCTGAGGCTGTGCTTGTAAAGGGTGGTACACAATGTGTCACCTAGCAGCACCCAGCACCCTGGGGCACTTGGAATCTCAATGGTAGCAGACAACAGTGAGAGACCTGCAACCTATTTAATTCTGTTAGAGAATCAGTGAGGTGCTTGATGAAGCCATTAACTGGGGTTCGTGTCTCCCTTCTACTTATAAGACTCCAGGAGGGCAAATGCTGATGGAAATTTATTGATTTCTTTTTCTGCCTTTACCGAATGGGTCAAAAACATGGGCTAGCACTGCTGGTTCCAATTAAAATCACCTGTTAGCTTACAAAGGTTGACCCTCTCCACCCTCCTCCTTCCCCCCCCATTTAAAAAGGGTTTAAAAGATTTTCATTTAATTGATTTGCTGTAAAATGCCCTTTACAATTACCCAGATAAACTAGGCGTCACCTGTGGAGTAAGAGCCAATTTGAGCTGTTTATCAAGACTTCGCCTCTGGCCACTTCTCACCCTGGGATCTTGAGTCTCTGTATTGATAGCTTGCATCTGTCAACATTGGATATTTTTAGTGGGCTGCAGAAAGCTTTTAGGGAGATGGGGATGGTGGGGCTGCATCTTTGAGCAGGTGAGGAAAGCATGATGGTTTTTTATGTTTTTGTTTGGAATGAAAATGCCCTATTGTGCTGAAATCAGGTTCAGAAAATCCGTCCTAGCCCCATATGCCTGAAAATAATCAGACTTGGCACCACTTAAACTACAGGCAGTGGGCCTCAAGGAAATGGGAATGTGGGCAATGAATAAAATTGGTTAACATATTTGCCCAGTTTTTCTTGGTTCTGGTTCTATGTCAAACTGTGTTTATTGTTAAGAAGGAGAAGTCAGGGAGCCTCTGTGAAGTAACATTTGTGTTCTTTGAGCTGATGGCGGTTGTGGGAATTTATCGAGAGTGAGGGACAAAGAAGGGTGGGGGGTGTGTCTTTATTCTAGGTCTTTTGCATTTTTGAAACCACACATTTGAATCTGCTTAATTGTGGAAGCAGGTATAGTTCTGGCTAAAAAATTAGCAACAAAACTGGTACCAGACAACAAGAGACAGGTAAATGTGGAGGGGGAAGGTAAATTCTGGTAAGTTAAACTAAAAACCTTGAAATTGATCGTGGCAGCGTTCTAGAATAAATTTTGTATAATCTTTGAAAACCTTTGAAAAAAGGTAGTGGTTGTGAAAATTAAATGAGCTAATTTTATGAAGTACTTAGAGTGATGACTATCATCCAATGAACATTATAAAATGAATAGGGAGGTAGGGAGGCATTTAACCCGTGTTTGGAGAAGTATTTAAGAAAAAATGTTCCAGAGCAGGTGACATGTAAGCTGAGGCCCAAAAGGCAGAATGATCAGTCTTTGCAAAGGTCTGGAAATGAGATAGTGCAAAGAGATTTGCAAAACTGAGTGATGGACCTGTCTACAGGGATGAGTGGTGAGAAACGAAGTTCGGAAGCTAGATAAGCAGGGACACAGGAACTTTTACATTGGAGTAAAGAGTTTGAAACATTCACTTTTAGGTATTGGAAGCCATGACAGGATTGAGGCAAGAGGTGATGTGACCCATTTACTATTAGAATCATCTCCAAAGCAGCCAAGTGGAGGTTTACAGACTTACAAAGTGTCATCTTGGGGCCTTAGGAAGCTTTTGTGTTCTAATTAGGAGGTAGTGACAGGCAGGACAAAGGGAAGTGGACAAGTTTGAAAGATGTTTAGAAGACTGAAAGGATTGGTTTTCACTAAGATATGAGCACAATTTAAAAAAATCTTTATTGAAATAATAATTTACTTACCATACAATTCACCCATTTAAAGTGTACTATTCACAGACTTGTACATCCATTATGAAAGTTAATTTTAGAGCACTTTGTCACCCCCCAGAATAACACCTTACCTATTAGTAGTTACTTCACATTTCTCTCTAAGCCTCCTTTGCAAAACCCCCTCCAGCCCTAGGCAGCCATCAGTCTACTTCCTGTCTCTTATGGATGTGCCTATTCTGGATATTTCATATAAATAGAATTACATAATATATGGTGTTTAGTGACTGGTTTCTTTCATTTAGCATAATGTGTTCAAGGTTCTATGTTGTAGCATGTATCAGTACTTTATTCCTTTTTATGACTCAGTAATATTCCATTGCTAAGATATATACCCCATTCTATTTATCCATTCTTATGAGTTGGAGATTTTGGTTAGTAACATCTTTGATTATTAAGAATAATGTTGCTATAGACATTTGTAGATAAGCAGTTGTGTAGGCTTATGTTTTCATTCTCCTGGATACATCACTAGGAATAGAATGCCCAATTTCATATGGCAAGTCTATATTTAGCTTTTTGAGGAAGTACCAGAATGTTTTCCAAACTAGCTGCCCATTTTACATTCACACAGCAGTGTATTATATTTACGCAGCAGTACATATTAAGCTATAGATATGTGAGATGTACAGGAAGAGAATTATTTGGTTTGTAGCTAGTAGGAAACCATTATGAAAATGATTTGAGGGCCTCCCCTGTGGCACAAGGGGTTGAGCGCCCCTTGGGGCTTCCACAGCCACCGCAGCATGCTTTCTAGCCCTGGCCAGGGAGGTGACCCACATGGCGCAGCAGACCTCTCCTATCTAGCCTGCTCCCCCACCTCAGCAGTGTACTTAAGTCAATCTGCCTGTTCTGCTCTCTGCTCTATCTCTGGTGAACCCTCTCACCCCCCCACCCCTGCCTCAAACGCCTCTGGCCTGTACCCCAGCCCTTGTGTGTATAAATAAAATCTTTTTTAAAAAAAGGAAGAAAAGAAAATGATTTGATAACTATGTTAAAGGCCTCTAGTTTGTAAGTTACACATCTTAAGAACTGGTGTTCTGGTAAAGTGCCTTGTGAATATATGATCAATAGTGCTTGCTTGCTTGTTTGTAAAAAAAAAAATTTCATCTTCAATTGATGTGAGATAAAAAAACATAAAAATAAGTCAAAGAATTACTATATGTATGTTTTACCTAACTTCCTCAAATTACCACATTATATAACCACAGTGCAATGATAAAACTAGAAAAAAATAATTACAGGTTTTATTTGATTTATGTTAACTGTCCACTGGTGTCCTTCTTCTGGTCCAGGCTCCTAGCCAGGACTTCACAGCACATTTATTAACCTCCCTGACCAGGGATCAAACTTGTGCTGTAGTGGCTGTGGATAGCTTCATAGTGCTGCGACTTAACCCCTTGCACTACCAAGGAGGTCCTAAGTTGATAGCTTTTGGTGATTAGTAAGAGACCAAATTCCATATCGTCCCAAGCTCCTCCGACTACGGAAGCAGCAGGTGTTATGTGGTGGCATTGACCACAGGGGAAGCAACTTGGCTGCAGTGAAGCAGCCAAGAAGGCCTTGACCTTTTCAGCAAGTGAGAAAGTTTCCATGGACAAAGCCAGGACCCATTTGTACCCATTAGTGACAGAATGAGGTGTTGATGCAGTAGGTGAGTAGGTTGATGCAATTAACAGTATAGGGTGATGACATTTAAGACACCCTACAGAAGGTAAGATTATTGAGCTTGACCTCAGTGGAGTCAAGCACTCAGGGTTGTAGATGCTGCTGCTGCCAAACACCTGCTGGCTGATCAGCCCAATGGAGAAAGGGGTGATAACCTCTATGCTTGCCAGTGTGGCCTCCTGGCTCCCATTTTGACTGCAGTCTCAATGAGCTGGGGTTTCAGTTGTGCCCCTAGAGGTTAGTGGTGATGCCTAAGGCCTGGAAGAAGGAAGTCTCTTTCTGGGCTGGCACAGTGACTTCATATGGGTCAGTGGCACTAATATGGCTGGCAACTGGGGCCTCCCTGGTGGCGCAGTGGGTTAAGCAATGCACTATGAAGCAAACCGCAGCCGCTGCAGCACGAGTTCGATCCCTGCTGCCGGCCAGGGAGGGGACCCACATGGCGCAGCAGACCTCTCCTGCCTCGCCCACTGCTCCCCTCAGCAGTGTGCTTCCGTTGATCTGCCTGTTCTGCATCCCACTCTCTGTGGTGAATCCTCTCACCCCCCCCCCACACCTCTGGCCTGTACCCCAGTGCTTGTATGCATAAATAAATAAATCTTTAAAAAAAAAAATATGGCTGGCAACTGACACCTGATTGGCCAGGTGAACACAAAGCTCACATTCCCCTGGATATGTGGCAAACAGTTTCTCTAGAGCAAGGTTGTTTTCCAGATACCCTCCACCACCTTAAGCTCCATGTTCTTGCCCTCAAGCACCATGACCTGCCCTTCAGGGAACAAACAGATCTGCATCCACTTGTAGCCCATGTGCCTGCTCTCACAGTGAAACATTTTGCATAACCATCTAAAAGCTGGATGACCTAGAGAAAGTAGTTGGACTTTGAGGTTGCCCTGTCTTCCCTAAGTATCATGCTGATGTGTCAAGGGTTGTCATGCAGAGTTTCAAGATAATGTCACTCTCACTTAGATGTTTGGTGAGAGAGGAGGCTACATCCTTTCTCTGGAGTGCTACATTAAGAAAGAACTTTTCTTCCTTCATTTCCTTCGCTCCCTACCTTCTTCTTTTTCTTTCTCCAAAGATTTAGTTATATCTTTTGAATATTTGTTTGACTCTGGATTTAGTTCATTATTATCATTTCTTATTTTGAGGCTCAAAACATGTCTTATTGTGTTGCACATATTGTTCCAGATTGCAGAGTCCCATCCAGACAGCTGGTGTCTTTCCATATGTCCACCGCCGTTGAGCTCTTCCTTACTTGCTGGCACTGTAACAGGGTCGTCCCAGGAAAGGGGGAAGTTCCAAAAATCCTAGTTCCGCCCTAAGTAGGTAGAGCTAAGGAAGAAAAAAAAATTTCTGCAAAAGAAAAAGGAGGAAAAAAGGAAAATGGAAAACAGCAAAGAGACCTGGAGGAGGCACGTAAAGCAAAGAAACATGTGAAGAAACTGTGCTTACTTTTTAGTCTTGGACTATTTAAAACAAATGTAAGTAAAAAACCCGTAGAAAGGTTAACAATGGCAACTGTCATCTTAATTTTAATTTTGCTCTTTTCTTCCCAAATTTGTCTAACTCTTTCTAACCCTTTTCTATAAGTCTCTACTAAAAGGTCCTTTAAATGTGTGCCAGGTTTTTGGGCCTTACTTTGGGCCAATCCTATTTGGCTAAACTTTTACCCTCAAGGAGATGGGTAACTTTAAATGCTTAACTTAATAACTATATTCTTTGTTCTTTCTTTATTGTACCCTAGTTGTATTAAAGTTCCTTTCCATTAAAAGTTTTATCTGTTTATTTTAATGCGACAAATAGCAAAACCCATTCAGAGAGGGCAGGCTTGGGGGTTCTGGAGTGCTCCTCTCCCTGCCCTGTAACAGCACCACAAGATGTTCCACATTCGCTCTACTATTACATGACTGCCCCATTCATGTAATAATCAACCATCTCTTTAGATAATATTTAGAAACACAAATCTGCCTCCAGGCATTCATTGCTGTTTGGGTGTCATCGTTTCTTCCCTCAGTGGGCAGAGTGATAAGACATGCAGCTGTATACATACACACTGTGTCTGCTCATTTCCAAGGCTGTCTGTCTAGACATTTACCTGTATACTAAAAACCATGTCTTTATGCTAATACTCTGATTCTGTCCTAACAACTCAGGGTTCATTCTAGTCTTTCCCTTTCTTATTGGTAATCCTGTCCTCAGACGGTAAAAAAAATCAGGTGCTAATTACTCAGAATGTAGTTATTTGTTCTACCCTAGATTATACATAAAACAACTTGAGAATTACTACTTATAACCTATCTGAAAAACAAATGGACTAGTACAATATCATGTATTCAATATATATATGAATATATATATCAAATCATCTTTAGCTTTAGATTACATAGTTTCTGTCCAAAGTTACTTAAGTTACTTCTTTTTTTCTCTCATAAACTTTATTATGTTTTTTTTAAAGATTTATTTATTTATGCATACAAGAGCTGGGGTACAGGCCAGAGTCCAGGGAGGTGAGAGGATTCACCAGAGACAGAGTGGGGAACAGAACAGGCAGACTGACTGAAACACACTGCTGAGGGGATCAGCGGGTGAGGCAGGAAATGTCTACCTGCGCCATGTGGGTCACCTCCCCAGCTGGCGGCAGGGATCGAACTCGTGTTGCAGTGGCTGCGGTTTGCTTCATAGTGTGTTATTTAACCCACCGCGCCACCAGGGAGGGCCCCAACTTTATTATGTTTATATTATTAATTTGTAATAACATCAATACATATTTTTAAATACCTGTAAAAAAACACTATGGAGCTCTCTTTTTTTCTTTTTCATACAACCTGAAGGCCTGAAGAAATATCCCCAGGTCAGGTATTCCAGAATCTGTGGGGATTCAACCATGATCTCCCACCCTACTCCCTTTCATCAATTCTTTTTCACTCTGTCATTTAAAAGTCCTGAATTTCAATCTAGCCCACATCCCCTAAACTTTCCATTTCTTTGGTTATAGCCCCTATAAAGTCTTTTGATACCTGTAAACCACCTGATAGGTGGGGAATTTTCTATGCTAATATCAGTCCCACCAGGATGGGACATCTTAAGTCAACCCCCTTTTCTTTCTCTTGAGCTAGGGGACACCACCAGGTGGCGCCTCAGAGTCCCCTGCTGTCCCATTTTAAGCCAGCTTTTCTAGTTAGGTTAGCTTTCGCTAGCAATTCCATTCTTGAGAAGGGCCAAGGACTTTCTAGTTGTCTTTTAAATTTAATTAAATGAAAAGTATTTTATTTAGTGCTTCAGTTCAGCTCTCAGGCAAAATGACAAAGAAGTACAGCTTAGCCTCTGTCCTGTCTTTGCCTGGAAACTTTGGACTCTTTTCCTTTCATTAAAATTTGCTTCATGGGAAAAAAAAAAGAAAAAAACATACAAGTTTGTTTGCAGTCATAATGGCTTCATCTTCCAAGGGTGGGGAGGGAGGTTCTTCACAGTAAGTGTGACTGAGCTCCTAGGTCTGTCAGCCTTTCTGCAAAGATTAGACAGGGCACCCAGAGGCTACAATTCATGTAGAAACTTCGCTACCATCAGCTCTTCCTTGAGAGTTACTCAGCTTTCCAGACTTCACTTTTCTTATATGTAATGTTAAAGAAAGGATTATCGAATTCCATGATCTGGAGCACAAACCCCTCAGGAACAGGAGAGAGCATATAAATCTACTAAGAGGCTAAAGAAGGGTTTAAGACAATAGGAAATTGTGTTCATTAAAATGGAGTCAGAAAGTAAACACCCAACTAGAAGACATTCAGAGGTGAACTTTTCAAATTTTAAATAGATCAAAGAAAATATACCTGGGGCATTGAATGTGTCCAGAAAGCTGCCAATATGCAGTTTTGTTATCATTCAGTTTTCTTCTAGGTCTAAGTTTCTACAATGTAACCTAGCTTCAAGTCTCTTCCACATTTGCCTAGGTAAGATTTTTTTTATTTTATTTTTTCAGATTGGGTATTTGAGAAATTGATTTTATTTGTGAATTGATTGGCAAGCACGTTGGTGATAAACTCAAGTCTACCTCTCAATTAAGAAAGGAAATGAAATTATATAGATTTGGGGGGCCAGGGTTGAGAACAATAAAGTTAAATTTTGTTGGCTAAAAAGCAGTTTGGGGCAAAGAGATGTGTACTTGACTGAACTTCTTTGTCTAGTAACTGGGCGCTTCATACATGAAGCATAAATAATCCTTTTTTCAGATCACTGGCATTTGAATTTCTGTGGGTGTGCCCCTGCTTTTGGGTATCTCCCTCCTCTTGCTTTCTCAATCTCCTGCTGCTTTTGGAGCTCAGCTCAGGGTTGTTTGCTTCTGCTTTCATAGGCTGTATCATATTTGGTCCTGGCTCTGCTGTCCGTAAATACAAACCTCAAAGAGAAAAGTTTAGATAAGTCTTTTTTTTTTTTTCTCTCAGGGTCTCCTCTGGATTTTTCTAGCAACCTAATATGTTTTCTTCATGGCCCTTATTGCTTCTTTTGCAATATTACAAGTATGTGTTGTTCATCAGTGTTTTCCTACATATATATTTTTAGGCTCCTTAAGTGCAGAGGCCATGTCTAATTGAGTTTTGTATCTCCACCATCTGGAAAATCAGTTAATGAATATTTATTGAGTTCCTCCTCTGTGCTAGACATGGTTTTATCACTACACGCAGCACATTGTGGGGATTCAATAGATGCTTCTTAAATGAATGGGATTGAATAACTAACCAGAATAATAGAAATGAGAAAAACAGATAATACCAAGTATAGGGAAGATGTGGAACATCTTTACTGGCATCACTTTTGCCTCCAAGTGTTTTCCCTTCATTATTGTATGTTATGTGGTAAGAGGGATTTTGAAGATGTAATTAAGGTTACAAATCAGTTGACTTTAAAATAGGGAGATTATCTGAGCCTTTTTTTTTTCCAGAGTTGAGGGTTTGGTCTTTGTGTCCAGGTGTGTCTTGGAATATCTGAGCCCTTTTGGAGCAGAGAGTTTTCTTGAGCTGGTGCCAGAGGAGATGGTCAGAGATTCAAAGCCTGAGAAGGACCTGGTGCATTGTGGTTGAGTAAATGGGCTGAAGGTGACCTCAAGAGCAGCCCTCAGAGAACAGCCAGCCAGAAAATGGGGAGCTCTGTCCTATATGAGCACAAGATACAATTTTGCCAATAACCTGAAGGAGTTTGGAAGTTAAGACTGTTCCTTAGAACCTCTGGATGAGAATCCAGACCAGGTGACACCCTGATTCTGGCCTTCTTAGACCTTAAGCAGAAAACCCAGTTGAGCCTAACTAGGATTTTGACTACAGAAATATGAGATAACAAATGGCTGCTGCTTTAAGTTACTAAATTTGTAGCAATTACTCAGGTAGCAATAAAAGGCAGCTACAGACACTCAAAAAGCACTATGGTGAGACCCAAGGGAGAGGAACTGAGGCCTCCAGTAAAAGCTGGCGCCAACTTGCCAACCATGTGGGTGAGCCACCCCACCATCGGGCTATGGCTCTTCCAGCCTCAGTCAAGACTTCATATGATGCAGCCTGGCCCAACATCCCAACTGCAGCCTCACAAGGGATGTGGAGCAGCAAAAACCCAGCCAAGTTGCTCCTGAAATTTCTGACTCAAGGAGATCATGGGAGGAAAGAAATGATTATCATTGTTGGAAGCCTTTAAGTGTGAGCGTCCTTTGTTGGGCAGTGACACATGGCTAATAGAGTGGGTGCTCAGTAAATGTGCAGGGGGTGTCAGCCACTCTTAGTGTTGTAACCAAGCAAAGTCACTTTAGGCCCCTTGGTCTTTGGCACCTCAGAATTCAGAGCATGTAGGGAGCCTCCCCGCCCCAAGGCAGGTCCTTTGGGTCTTTTGCCCAAATGCACTGCCCTCCCACCTGGACCTGCTTGGAATTTTCACTCTGGTTCTCAGCTCTCTAGAGTTGCCTGAGTTGCTCTCAGGAGCAAACTTAACAGTAAACTAAGTGGGGCCTCCCTGGTGGTACAAGGGCTTAAGCACCACACTATGAAGCATCCTCAGCCATTGCAGCACAAGTTCTATCCCTGGCCAGGGTGCTGACCCACATGGTGCAGCAGACTTCTGCCTTGCCCGTTGCTCCCCTGGGCAGTGTATTTCAGTAGATCTGCCTGTTCTGTTCCCCACTCTGTCTTGGTGGATCTTCTTGCCCCCAACATCTCTGGTGTACCCCAGTTCTTGTATGCATAAATAACTAAATCTTTCAAAAAAGAAAGAGTAAACTAAGCTTTCTAAGGAAGAAAAATGTGTTTTTTTTTTTTAAAGAGAGAAACATTTTCTTCACATGAGTATTATTAGTTAAGCAATAATGGAAAACAAAATACTACAGTCATTAAAAGGTAAGAGAAAAGTTCTCTATTTATAGATATGGAACACTGACCAAGATAAACAGTAATAGACAACAGGTTTATTTTTAAATAAAAAGAGCAACAGCAGAACAATGTGCACATTTAACTATCACTCTGTTATAAAAAAGCTATTAATAAATATATGCTGCACAGGCATAGAATATCTACGGTAACAAAAATAGCCTTTTGGTAAGAGAACTGGATGATTAGGAGGATGGGAGGGAAATCTTTTTTACTAATACTTTTTGTCCCTTTGGTCCCTTTTGTCCCTTTTGTCATGTACTGCCTATTAAAATTTAATTCCTTTCCTGGAGAGAGGGGAGCTCACCAACGAAAATTTCCTCCTTCCTTACTGCCTTTTCTGACCATTCATACAATTAGAAGTCTTTGCGCATGTACATATACACTTTCTTTCCACATGTAACTTAAACAGTAAACATGTAGCCAAATGTTCCCCCTCACAACCACACAATCCAAGTATGCACACAAAGGCAGTTGTGCATCTGTTGTACTCACATAATTCCCATGCATGCACTCCACATGCATGCACTCCTGTGCACACACACATGTGCATATAGAGACGTGTGGATGTTTATAGACATGATGTGCATATACATATATGTGTTGTTTTAAATACATGCACCCGTGATATATACACATGGACGTGTGTAAACATAGATGTGTATATGTGGCTTTTCACGAGCCCCTTTTCCCCCTACCCTCACCTATGTCTGCTTCCTCTCTGTGTATGTCTAGGCGGATGCCCCCAATTGCAAGGCAAAACAGGTTAAAAGTATCCTATTCTAAAGCACTAAAGGGGCCTAATTATAGGTGACTGTAAAACTCTAATTAGGGGAGGACTCACTAGCCACTAAACAAGGGAGGAGAAAGCAGACCTGAAATTAAAAGACATGAATAACAAATGCACCCTCCTCACATGGGTAGGAGAGAGGGGCTTAATGGCCCTTTGACAAAACTGGAATGGGAAGACAGGAAGGAGGAATCAAAGAGGCCAGAATCAAAGGAGGGGCGCCTGCAGGCAGCACCTGGAGTGTTTGGCTTGCTTTCCACTGCTGCAAATGAAGTAGAAGGAGCTTGTTCCTTGCGTCCTGTGCTCTTCTTCCTCCGACTCTGAGCTGCCTGCCTGGCCCCCTCAGGAATGCCTCTCCCACCTATCAAAATTCACTCTCTGGGGGTTGTACCATACTTTTAATATTTGTACCATTAATTCTAATATTTATTGAACATTTGTTGTGTAGCAGGTGCCAACCTAAAGCAGTTGGTGTGTATTCATTCACTGATCCTCACCGTGTCCTTAAGAAGCACCTTTCTCTATCTCAACCCTGGTGGCGCAAGAGGTTAAGTCGCAGCAATGAAGCTATCTGCAGCCACCGCAGCACAAGTTCCATTCCCAATCAGGGAGGGGACCCACATGGCGCAGCAGACCTCTCCTGTCTGGCCCACTGTTCCCCTCAGCAGTGTATTTCAGTAGATCTGCCCCACTCTGTCTCTGGTGAATCCTCTCACCCACCCACCCCCAACCCCGCACCTCTGGCCTCTGGCCTGTTTCCCAGTTCTTGTGTGCATAAATAAAGTAAATCTTAAAAAAAAAGAAAAAGGTTAAGGAATTTATCCAAAACTACTCTGTTAATAAGTAGGGAAGCAGATTTTGAAGCAAGGAGATCTGGTTCCTCAGCCCATACTCTTCACTCTGTAAAGTTAAGGCACCAGCCAGCAGGTGATGAGTGAAATTTAGGGTGTGGATCTTTTTACTGCCTTTGAATTTTTAGCTATAGCTAACCTTTCTTGAGTGCTTATACATAATCTACTCAGCACTAAGACTTTTGCATCTATTATCTCCTTTAGTCCTTAAAAACAACCATACAAAATAAATAGCTGCTGTTGTTGATGTTCCCCACTTGATACCTGGAGAAACTGGTACCCAGAGAGTTCAAATCAATTGCCCAGATCATGGTAGGAGATGAATGTGAGTCAAAGTTGAAGCCCCGTCCATCTGACTCAGCCCATCGCCTGTACCGTTTACTTTTTTTGCAGTTACTTTGCAATCTCTGCTGCCTCCTTTGTTGAAGCTTTACGGATGGCTCCATGTGTCCAGGAGGTCTGGCTCTACAAGAGGAGGGAAGACCAGCGGGGAAGGACCTCCATGGGTAGAGAAGAGATTAGACATGAAACAGGAAGAGAGACAAGGAGAAAGGTGGGAACAGTGACAATGCATCTCCTAAAAGTGTGATATTTTCTTACTTACTTGGGTGTGAAAAGATGATGTCGGCCCCCAACGACTTTGTCACCTTGAGATGAGCCAAAACTAATCCTCCCATGGTGATGCTACAAATCCCACATGTTGAAGAGCACTTTGGTGATTTATCATGGGGAGAGATGCATATGGTGGAGGGGGTCAGGAAAACGATCCTGTGTAAGGAGGAGTTGGATGTAGGTCTTGAAGGGCGGAGAAAAGAGCAGTAAATGAAAATCACTGAGAAGGGCTTTCCAGGAACCATGGCTATGATGCTCAAACTTTTCCTTTTTGAAATGACCCCGCAGTGGAAAGATTATGCCTCATAGCAGATTTACTAAGTACAATAATACATTTTCCTGTTTATAAATAGACAAGTAGTTGAAAATTCTGATTATTACGCATTAGCTAACAGTTATTCAACAACCAAGTATTAGCACCCACTATGGGTAGGGTTCTGTGCCCATTACTTTGGATACACCCATAGCACATGGATAGACAAGATTCTGCTCCTGCCTTGAAGCAGTTACTGAATTTTCCAGTTGAAACCTCAAAATTGGACATTTCCATCTTAGGTAGATAAATGTACATTTGTTATTAGGCCTTTTGAAATGTTTGAAAAGAAAAACCATTATTACTATTGATAGCCTACTACATGCCATGTGTGCACTTGATACATCACAAGTACTTCATCTAATTTGTTCATATCTCCCTCCACTGTCACATGAATGCAGTCTCCTTGTTTCCTCATAGCTATATGTCCAGTATGACCTAGTATAACCGTTTTGTCACATCATAGGCCCCCAACAAGTCTTAGGAGAACTGACTAAATGACTTAACCCTAATCCTCAACAACCCTGCCAAGCAGTTGTGATTCTTTTTCTTTTACCGATGTGGAAACTAAGAGATTGGATAGCATGCTCAAGTTCTTGCATCCCAGTTTTTTCACAAGGAGCACCTAGAGATAGGAACCACTCTTCAAGGACAAAGGCACTTTATTGGATTCATATAGTCCAGCAAGATACTGCAATTTTAAGACATATACACAAGGGCCAAAAAGAGTCCAAAAGGGGAGTGATGCTTATGGATGCTTGTCTATATTCTTCAGCCTGATTCTTCCACTGCTAAGTAAAACTCTTCAAAGCCTCCGAGGCTGCTGTCTCATCTCCATTCCTCTACCCAAACAACTTGTTAATAAAACAACTACTGACTTTTCCCAAGCCTCTGTGACCCTAGGACTTCCCAAGAGTGTAGAAGAATGACAGCCCCTAAGAAAATTTGTAGGTGACCTTTATTTCCCTCCAGCTCAAAAGACTTACCAGGAATTAAATCTTTGCCTGGGACATATGAGATTATACTCCCTTTGGAGTGGAGAGAGAGAGAGAGAGAGAGAGAGAGAGAGAGAGAGAGAGAGAGAGAGAGAGAGAGAGAGAGAGAGAGAGAGAATCTNTGTTGAGAGAGAGAGAGAGAGAGAGAGAGAGAGAGAGAGAGAGAGAGAGAGAGAGAGAGAGAGAGAGAGAGAGAAAGAATCTTTACCTTTTCCTGACACAGATATTCACCTGCCAAGCAGATGAGCCTCTGAGATGCCCTTTTTCTTGTTCACTTAAGGGTGAAAAATTACCAGTAAGGAACCAATTAGCATCCCGTATGACTAGGTCCCAAGCCTCTGGTCCCAATTCTTTTACTCCAGCCTCTGCACCAGAAGCAGCATCTGCTTTGGGATCTTGTCTTAATTGAGTCAAACCTGTACTGTTCTATTTGTTAATCATTGCCTCTGAGACAGTGAGGGAAGGCTGGAGGGTTGGGGCTCTATCCTTTTTTCTCCAGATGACAGGCAATCTTTAGAAGAAGACAATCACAGAAAGAGTATATTGCCAAAGGGGTCAGAGGTCAGTGACGGAGGAACTACCTAGACACTTGGGTCACTAATTTACATACAATGAAGAATAATAAAAAATATATCTTACTCAAGCACTTATTCTGCACAGACACTGCTAAATGCTCTCAGCAACTCTCCAAGTTAGGTGTTCCTATTTCCACTTAAAAATCAGGGAAATGGAGGCGTTTAAAGGTTAAGTAATAGTTCAAGGTCATGCAACCAGATGAAGGGATGAGATTTAGGGCTTCCAGTTCCTGCTGCTGCTTCTGCGCTCACAACTGCTGTGCTGTGCTGCAGCTCAGTGTAGCTGGCCCTTTGCTGCTCTCAGAGAGCTGAGCTGTCCATCAGCGCACCACTGAAGCAAAGGCAAGTCCAAACGCAGCTGCTGAGAAATCATGACACCTTAGCCTTCATGGTCTCCCCATTATCTGATGAGAGGCCTTGATGTGCATCAGGTAGGAGCTCTGCCTTGGCTGCAAAGGGGAGATACAGAGGAAAGAGAGGCGGCCCTAGGAGAGCCCTGGACTGAGGGAAATGGATGTGCAAAGGACTGAGATCAATAGGCAAGTTATTACCTGTCAACAGAGGCAAACAGTCTGAAACCCAAATGCAAGCTCGTTGGTAAAGCATGGGAGACCCTGTGACCTCTGAGTCTCAGGGTGCTCACCTTAGATGAAAACTGAAGAAATCCCTCTCCAGATTGCAATTTCTCATTTCAAAACTACTGGCAAAACCTGACATCCCCTTGCAGGAGGAAGACTGTTTGGCTGCAGATCTAAATGCCAGATTCTGACCTCCTGCTTCTTACAAACATAGGATTGTTGTTTGGCGGTCTTCCATGGCCAGGCACAAACCAACACCTGATGTCCGACCCAGTTTTGAGTGGTGTGGCCCAGCTTGGTCTGAAGTGTGCCCATTTTACCTAAAGGATTTCAGGATTAAAAAAAAGTCTAAAACCACTGAGCAGGCAAAACCCTTCAAGGTCCTTCACTGCAAGTCTCATTGCTCACAAGAGGGAGGAGAAAACCCAGAATTCCTCTTTCCTGTGAGTTCCTTTATGGTAAGACTCATCCACACTGTAAATGCATGGAGGACTCTAAGCCAGATTATCTGATTTTGACCCCAGCCTACTTTTTATTGTCCCTGTGACTTGACATAAATTATATGTCTCCTCCTCTCTTGGTTTCTTTATCTGTAAGATGGGAGAATAGTAAGACCCAATTCATGGGCACTGTTGTAGAAACTGAGTTATATGTAAAGTGCTAAGAATAGTGTCAGGCATGTATTAAGTGCCATGTCAGTGTTAACAACTATCATTTCTATTCACAGGCTGGACACTGTGAACAGCAGTGCTGACAATCTGTATTTCTCTCTATTGTCTGACAGCAAGGAGGTAATCAAAAGTTATATTTGTGGCAATATCTCTAATGCTTAGGTGTCCTGGGGTCCACCATTATATCTCCACTTATTAGTTTATAATAAATAATAACTTGTAATGCTGTTATTATATAATATCTTCATAATAAAATAAATTAAAAGTAATACTATTAATAGATTAAAGAGTTTTCTGTGAGTTGGACACTATACTAAATGTTTTATGTGTATGTTACTTCAATCTTCATACTAATTCTGGGTGACAAGGACTGTTATCTCCATTTTACAGAGTGAAACACTGAGGTTTAGAGAAGCAGAAAAACTTATTTAATACAAAAATGTGTTGCCTAAATCTTATATAAGCCTATACCGATGTCTATGAATCTTATAGACAAGAAGTTCAGGGAATAAGGACTATTCTTTAAAAGGAAACTCTTCTAGGGTTTCTTCCAGGTAATGACCTGATTGGCTAGGGAGAGATTGCTTGGAGCAAAAGGAAGCAGAGAACTTAAGGTTGAAATTTTAAACTGCTTAGCATTTGGCATTTTATTTAGGTACCTTATGGTTGCCCTAGATCATTTTTTGAGACATAACATTGTGTAGCTAAATAAATGGCAAGTTCACGTTCTTTTTCTTGAACTCGCCCAAGTTAAGTGCAGGACCCAGGACTCAACCTACATCTTACCCATTTCAATCTAGCAGCTTGTCCCTGCACTGTCCACCTAAGCATCAGTGCCGCTGCCAGTGCACTCAGTCAAGCCACCATATTCAAACCCCACTAGATGCCATGAGGAGTCGGAGCATCTCGCCGGGTGTTCCTGATACTTAAACTGGAGGGGCAAGACACAGGGACACTAGTTCATGATAGAAGAAATGCCCTAAAGCCCTAAATTGAAAATGAAAGAAAAACAGTTTTTAAATGTTAGTGGGGAAGTCATTTTCTGTGCATGTAACAGATTTGTGCACAAAGTATGAGGAACACTCTGACCGGATAGATAGACTGGGTAGGCGATGAGGACAGCTGCCCTGCTCAGCCTCACAATCCATGAGCTTTGAGCTAAGCTCACATGCACAGAAAGAATCCTGTATTGCCATAAAATGTCTTTCTTCCAGTTGTGTGTGTGTTTGTGTTTCATTATGATTTTGATTATAGGCTGGAGAATTTATGACCTGCCTCTCTTTTCTCCAGCATTCTCTTCACTTTAATTTGTTGAGCTGCCTAATTACCTAAATACTTTTGGCCAAAAATCAGGATGGCAATGTTGGGGCTGGTATATCAACTGTGTCCTCTTCCCCCAGCAGTGTGTCCCCATCTCAACTGGAAAAGCCAGCAGTTTCCATTGGAGTGGAGCAGCTCCATTTCCCTCCAATATTAATAATTATGACATTAGAAGGGTGATCTGCTGCAATTCAGCCTTTCTATCTGCAGGCTGGTGGCTGCATATCAATGGCATGATTAGGCAAATGAAATCAGATTGGCACTGTTATGAAATATTTACATGGCCAGAATGCATATGCTTCAATCTCATTGTTCCCATTATTAAGCCATTTTATAATCTCATAACATTTAGACTCACACTTTGCATTTCTAATTAACTTGAGGAGTGACTTCGCTGGGAATTAATTGCAACTTGTGCATTCTTATACACACAAACTCGCTGAGAAACAAACTCTGGTTGGCAATCATGCAATTCACCCCCAAGATGGATTCTAGGCTGACTTCTGGTCTAAACCATCCTCTCTGTCAGTTGGGAAAAGTGGCTGGTGACATTGATTTTCATTAAAATTTGGCTCCAAATCACAGGCAGAACCTATGTGAGTGTGAGAGTCCCTTTGGAGGGACTTGTTTCCACCTGAATAGCCTTTGACAAAGAAGCAGTTGGATGTATGTGGAGCATTGGTTTTTAGCCTTTTGGATTTTATGTATCAATAATGTCTCTAAAATAATAATAATAAAAAATAATAATAATAAAGGAATGGGTTATCTAAATAGTTGTCATATTGAGCTATTATATTTTTGCCTTTATTTAAAATTACATCAGTACAAGGACGGGGATGTAGCTCTCATCCTTCCCTGTCAGAGACCATTTGAAAGTCTCTAATCAGAAATCCATACCCCTGAAGTGGCTAGGACAAGCACTTTAACGATCTTTATCTCTGATTAACCCCAGAATTTTGTTAATATGCACAACTGGTGTTAGAAATGATTTTTTTTTATGGCTAAAGTGAGTGGTGTTCCAGACAAGTGGCTTTGTGAGGGCATTTGTAATGTTTGGGGACATTTTTGGCTGTCACCAGTGTGTATGTGTGTTTATAGGAGGGGAGTGTTATTGGTATCTAGGAGGTAGAGACCAGAGATCTTGCTAAAAATCCTATAATGCACAGGACAGCCTAGCCCCCAACAAAAAATAACTCACCCCCCAAATGTCTATAGTTGCAGAAACCCTGGGAAAGATAGAACTAAGACTTTTTGAGCTCACAGAGGGGCTGTGTGACTGTTTTGAGATAATTGCTAATGCTTGTGTGTGCAGAAGTGAGTTCCAGTCCCTCTTTCACTGTATTATGACTCGATGGTGAAATTGGGGGAAGAAAACTAGGCCCTTTTCCTCTCTCAGCTATTGGAGGATACCAAAAATTATCAAAAAGAACCTAATCATTGTGCATAAACGAATTGTTTAGGTCAGTCTGAAACAATGGTGCAGTTTCTCAGTTTTTTATTTTAGAAACTTTACATTTTAATTACTAATTTCAAGAAGAAACAACTGCCATCCACTATCACCATCATATACTAACAAAATAATAAACATTTTGTGGGGGTGGAGGGAGATGCCTTTAATTGGTTTGAGCAACATGACCAGTAGTGGGCTCAGCCAGCTCTCCTAGCTTTCCTGGCTCCCCTCTGCCCTCTTGGGGACATTGGCCTGACCACCACAGAGAGAGGAGTGCCAGACAAACCAGGAGAAAAAAATACAGGGCTGGGACCTTAAAAGGGTCCAGGGTGATGCAGAAGAAGTGAGATTACCAGACACCCAGATTAAATGTCCATCAGCACTGAGCAGAAGCTGTTTCAAGACACAGGTCCCACTGCTTTGGGCAAGAATGAAGAGCTAGGAGGAAGAGCTCCCTCTAGAGGCTTCCTGCTGTGCTCTTGGTGCCATCCCATCTGGAAGTTGTCCTCAGCTTCAAGTGGGACTTTTTCTGTTCTAGTTCTTCAATTTTTTCTTTTGTTATCTTTTTTCTTCCCTAACAGTTGATTGTACATATCCTCCTTGGACTGAAGAATGAATATTCTTATTACACCTTCATACATGTAAGTCCCCCCTACAAAGTCATAAGCTTGGTATCTGTAACCTGTACATACTTTTTCATTCTATTTAGCTGTTTAAAGTGTATGTCTACAAGGCATCGTCTTCTGCTGAGTGGTAATAACTTTGACTTGAAGCTCTGTGAAGATTTTCTTCAACTCCAGACCCATGAGGGCTTCCATCTTGGTTCAATTAAAAGGCTTTAGTGCCAAAGACACATAATAAAAAACACTCCATTGAGTAAAATGTCTAACTTAAGAAAAAGCCACTCCCACACTCAGCTCGTTGTATATTAGGATTTGTTCTAGTCTCTCTTCATACTGACAAGAATGTACCCAATTTAGAAGTAAATGTTAGTTACCTTTGCTGTCTTGATTCTTGAAACCAGGTAACGGCCTAGAAGGGGGAGCATCTTCTTCAGAGAAAGTTGAGAAAATCTTCTGGCAGCCAGGGCACTGGGACAGCTTCCAAGTTCCTACCTTCACAGTGCTGGGAATATAAAAATGGTGCAAACTTATGTACCGGGCAAAAGAAGTAGCATAATTCCCATTTTACAGCGGAGGAAAGACTTACCCAAAGTCATATATCACTAATACATGTTTTTTAGTATCAGGGGATACAACTCTGATGTGATGTGTCTCACAGGTCGTGGGACTCGATGGTCTTTAATAGATCATCTGGTTGAGGGATTCCCATACTTCAACAAAATAGATCAATAAACCTTTGAAAGATAATTATTTTATTTTTTCAAGGAAATAATTTTTTTTTCAAAATCCTGACATTTACTACTAACACCATTTCATAGGAAAAAGATTATTTTTATACCAGGAAAATGGAAAGGATATAGTTCATCCCTTCATTCATTCAACAACTACTTATCAAGTGCCTACATACACAGGTATTCTTATGGTTGGTGAAAAAGCAAGAACTTCAAAGTCCTTGCTCTCTTGGAACCTACATTCTAATGATGTAATTTTGAGATAAAATATAGTCTCAAGTGAAATTAATTGAACCTAGAAACAGTCATTACAGTGCCCTATTGTTTTTTTTTTAAGATTTATTTTTTAAAAAAGATTTTTATTGGGCCTCCCTGGTGGCGCAGTGGGTTGAGCAGCACACTATGAAGCAAATCACAGCCACTGCAGCATGAGTTCGATCCCTGCTGCCGGCTAGAGAGGGGACCCACATCGCATAGCAGACCTCTCCTGCCTTGCCCACTGCTCCCCTCAGCAGTGTGTTTTGGTCCGTCCGTCTGCCTGTTCTGCTCCCTACTCTGTCTCTGGTGAATCCTCTCACCTCCTGTGACTCTGGCCTGTGCCCCAGCTCTTGTATGTATAAATAAATAAATCTTTAAAAAAAAAAGATTTTTATTTATGCATACAAGAGCTGGGGAACAGGCCAGAGGTGCAGTGTGTGAGAGGATTCACCAGAGACAGAGCAGGGAGCAGAAAAGGCAGATCCACTGCTGAGGGGAGCAGTGGGCAAGACAGGAGAGGTCTGCTGCGCCATGTGGGTCCCCTCCCTGACCGGGGATCCAACTTGTGCTGCAGTGGCTACGGAAGCCCCACAATGGAGCGCTCAACCCCTTGCACCACCAGGGAGGCCCTTAAGATTTAATTTATGATACAAGAACTGAGGCATAAGCCAGAAGTGTGGGGCAGTAGTGAGAGGAGTCACCAGAGATAGAGTGGGGAGCAGCACAGGCAGATCTACTGAAATACACTGCTGAAGGGAGTAGCAGGCAACAGGAGAGGTCTACTGTGCCATGTGTGTCCCCTCCCTGGCCAGGGATCAAACTTGTGCTGCAGTAGCTGGTGATAGCTTCATAGTGCTGAGACTTATCCCCTTGTGTCACTAGGGAGGCCCTATTGTTCTTTTTTTTTTTTTTTAAGATTTATTTTTATCTATTCATACAAGAGCTGGGGTACAGGCCAGAGTCCAGGGCGGTGAGAGGATTCACCAGAGACAGAGTGGGGAACAGAACAGGCAGATTAACTGAAACACACTACTGAGGGGAGTAGTGGGCAAGGCAGGAGAGGTCTGCCTCGACATGTGGGTTCCCTCCCTGGCCGGAGGCAGGGATTGAACTCATGCTGCAGTGGCTGAGGTTTGCATCATAGCGCATTGCTCAACCCACTGCACCAACAGGGAGGCCCCCCTATTGTTCTTTTTAAATTTTATTTTTACTGTTTTAAGTGAAAGTTGTATGTAAGGCTACTTTATTCCTGCATCTTCTCAAAGTTTCTTCCTTATATTTGCTATTTTCCTTTCCTATTGGTGAGATTTGGTTTTGCCTTCTACAATCTTTTTGTGCTCTTTGTCCACTTATAGTCCAGTGATACCCACCTGACTGGGTGAATGACCACATGAATGTTTGTGCCATTGGCCTTCTTCTCCTCCACTTGTTCCAAGTAAATGACATATTTCTCCCTGTAAACCTGGATTATTCTGTCAACTTGCTGCCCTTTGTGTCCTTGTGTTACAGGATAGGGAGAGGAGTACTTTAAAATTTTTAAAACTTTTCTCTCTAAATGGGTTTTGCTATTTGTTATATTAAGATAAATATATAAGATTTTTAATGGAAAGAAATTTTAATATAGGGCCTCCCTGGTGGCGCAGTGGGTTAAGCAACGCACTGTGAAGCAAACCACAGCCACTGCAGCACGAGTTCGAGCCCTGCTGCCCGCCAGGGAGGGGAACCACATGGCGCGGCAGACCTCTCCTGCTGTGCCCACTGCTCCCCTCAGCAGTGTACTTCCGTTGATCTGCCTGTTCTGCTCCCTGCTCTCTGTGGTGAATCCTCTCACCCCCCCCCACACCTCTGGCCTGTACCCCAGTGCTTGTATGCATAAATAAATAAATCTTTAAAAAAAAAAGAAATTTTAATATAATTAGGGTATAATATAGAAAGGATAAAGGATATAGTTATTAAGTTAAATATTTAAAGTTATTTATTTTTTTGAGGGTAAAAGTTTATAGGATTGGTTTAAAGTAAGGCTTTAAAGTTTGCTACAAGTTTAAAGGACCTTTCAGTAGAGACTTACAGAAAAGGGTTAGAAAGAGTTAGACAAATCCAGGAGGAAAAGAGTAAATTAAAATTAAGATGAAAGTTGTTATTATTAAGATCCCCACGGGTCTGTTACTTATATTTGTTTTAACTAGTTTAAGACTAAAAAGTAAGCACAATTTTTTTACATGTTTTTCTGCTTTACGTGCCTTCTTAGCGCCTCCTTGCTGCTTTTTATTTATTTATTTGTTTTTTATTTTTGTGGGTTTTTTTTTTAACATTTTTTTCTAATCTCTGCTTAGCTTTACCTACTTAGGGTGGAACCGGTTTCTGGAACTTCCCCCTTTTTTGGGGACCACACTGTTACATTTGTACAACCTGAACTTCACCATCCTTCCATTTGGGCATGGGCAAAACTTCATATTTCTGTCTCACCTCTCTGGAAAGAAGGAAGACACAATCTTCCTATGAAAGCATGAAGGTACATTGAAATTCCTTTTATGGTTCTTCTATGATCAGAAGTCACAAAGGGATTGTGACCTGGCACTGCAGAAATGTTTTCAGGACCAATCCCAGTTCTTCTGCTTTTCACCCTGAATCTACTTATAGGAGTCAGAGAGTCATCTCTGTTCAGAATAGAAAATACTAGAAGTGTAATAGGGTTGTTTTTAGGAAAGGGGGAGGTTTTAGAATTATGGTTTTATTTTAAGTGGGTGGAGTTGAGTAGGGAAAGAAGATTTTGTAAAGAGGAGGACAGAAGGAATGGAGGAAGAAGGAAGTAGGATGGAGAGTAGCAAGGAGACTTGGAGGAGGCACGTGGAGTAAAGTTACATGTGAAGAAATTGTGCTTGTTTTTTTGGTTTTGGACTGGTTGGAACAGATGTGGGTGAGAGACTTGTGGGGAGGGTAATAATGGCAATTTTAATTTTAATTTTAATTTTGCTCTTTTTTTGGATTTGTTTGATTTTTTTTGACCTTTTTTTATGAGTTTTTAGTAGAGACTCAGAGAAAAGGGTCAGAAAGAGTCAGATGAATCTGGGTGGAAAAGAGCAAAATCAAAATGAAGAGGAAAGCTGCCATTGTTAACCTCCCCACGGGTCTCTCACCCACATCTGTTCCAACCAGCCAAGACCAAAAAGCAAGCGCAGCTTCTTCACATGTCCCTCTGCTCCACGTGCCTCCTCCAGGTCTCCTTGCTGCTCTCCATCCTGCTTCCTTCTTCCTTCATTCCTTCTGTCCTCTTCTCTGCAGAATCTTCTTTACCTGCTCAGCATCACCCACTTAGGGCGGAACCGGGATTCTGGAACTTCCCCCTTTCCTGGGGATGACCCTGTTGCAGAAGCACATTCTCCAGGTCTCTGTAATAGTATTTTGTTTGTTATTTACCTGTTATTTATTTGGGTACTACCTCTTCAAAATTGACTTCCTCATTGCTCAGAAACAGTGACATGGGAATTCAGGCAAACAGGTTTGCCTGGCTAATACTTCTTATTTGCTGAGCAGTCCAACAAGCTTGGAAATACCAAGCACTGAAAAATTATACCTGAGGGCAAGCATAACAGAGGTGGGAATTAGGTAAAAGAAACTTACTCGAAAGTCTGAGGCTGGAAGGGTCCCAGGATCCCTGAAATCCTGAATGTGCAAATGAGAAGACCAGGATCCTTGCTCTGTCTGACAATTGGAAAATAAATACCCAGCTCCCCCTATTTTGCATGAGCGTGATTAGTTTTGCTTTAGGAAGAAGGACATTCTGGTTTCCCAGGATCTTTAAGGGCCATTATTTCTTGCATTTTGTCTCCCAGCAGGGCTGTGTTTACACTATTCCTGGCAGAGCTATGCTAGCTAGCCCTTTGCCTCTCCACGTGTATTTCTGCTCATAGAGGTGCTTTTCCCAACTTACCTCCCATGGAAACCTCAGCTGACTTGAGTGCCATACATTCACAAGCCTAATCTTGGTAACTCTTGTTCCATTTTCTTCACTAGCTATGGAACTCATTATTAGTCACTCATGAAGAAGAGGGCTGGGTGACCATACAAGACCCTGGCCAATACTAAGGTCTTTCTGTTTGACACTGAGTACGATGCCACTTTTTGAAGGAGACACATCTCTTTTTGTTTTGTTCTTAGATTAAGGTTTCAAATGAATTCTTGGTCCCTGAATTGAAAATAAAATGAAGAATCCCAGGAAATGTAGTTGGGATGACAGCAACACCCTTGAATTAACATCTTTCCATGGATAACCATCAACATGCACAACTAGAAGATAATCTTTTATATACAGCATTTATTATGCTACTTCATATACATGCCCATCTATGTGACTAGCTTAGTTTCTGCTGTCAATAAATGTTAGATTAAGTAGCTAGTCAACAAGTGAATACACTATGTATTTCTATCCAGCATTATTCAGACCACTTGGAATATTAATTTCAAGTTGAGGCAGGTGCCCTTCTGAAGATCAAGTGTCCATAATGGTGAGAGGTCTAAAAGAAGAGTGAAAGTGCAGGTTCTAGATAGTTTTTCTGGGAAAGAGGACACTCAGTATGAACCATAGAATTGTTTTTAATGTTTGTTTCTGGCAGTAACATTTTTTTGAAATTTAATATTTAACATCTTAAAAATATTATAAAGTGTAGCTTTTTTAGCTGAGTAGTGAGTTGTTTTTTATGTGATTCCATATAGTTAGGTGGGACACCTAACTGTGGCAGAGGTTGGACCAGATATCCTTTAAGGCCCTGTTTTGCTTTAAATGATCTTATCTGTGTATGTTCATGTGTGTGTGGATAGCTGCTGGCTCTCTCCTTGTACTCAAACATAAGTTGTTTATTTTTTTCAAATGGATAAAAGACTATCCTGTGGAAATACACTATTTAAGGGAGTGTGAATCTGTTCCACACATACATATACATCTAAAGCTGCATAAGCACATAACATTATTGACTCATTTTTATTAAGTAGTTATCACACACCAGGCACTGCATTAACCACTTTGCACACACTGTCTCATTGACATTTTCCATTGACATTTTCCAATGTCATTTTCCAATGTCCAGAGACCTTTTATTTCTGTCCCCATTTTACAGATGAACCTATCCTTGAGAGAGCTCAGAGAAAATATGCCCAAGGGCAATGCAGCTAGGGGGAGCTAGGAGCAACAACCTTCTAAGGAGGATGTGTGGTTTGCATTTTATTTATTTTTTTATTTTTTAAGATTTTTTTTTTAATTCATACAAGAACTGGGGTACAGCCAGAAGTGCGGGGGGTTGGTGAGAGGTTCCACCAGAGACAGAGTGGGGAACAGAACAGGCAGATTTGACTGAAATACATTGCTGAGGGGAGCAGTGGGCGAGGCAGGAGAGGTCTGCCTCGACATATGGGTCACCTCCCTGGTCAGCAGCAGGGATCGAACTCGTGCTGCAGTGGCTGCGGTTTGCTTCATAGTGCATTGCTTAACCCACTGCGCCCCCAGGGCGGGCCCACGTGTGGTTTGCATTTTAAAACACACACATCTGAGTCATGGTCCGAGGTCTGTGCTTATATTTCAGAGACCAAAGGGCGGAGTCACAGAAATATCTGCTGCTGGTGTCACTGGCTCACTAGATGATGGACCTGGAAAAGCGGTGATTTAGCCTCTCTCTTAAGTGAGGGTCTGTACCTCTCTCCAGTAGGATCACGAACCATACCTTCAAGTTGCTCAGAAGCCCTGGCCATGCTGGGCAAAGCTGTTGATCAGGGGCCTCTTTCCTAAAATGTAAATTGCCTCAGGTTTCTTCCGTTGAAGCAAATGAAAATTTTGGTAATTTGTTTCCTTTTGGCATTTGTGTTTTATGTCTACATATATATGCAATATGCAGTGGGTGCGGGTGTTGCTTTTATTTTTCTAAGCATGAATTTGGTATTGGAGTAGCTGAGCTCTTTTCAGTAGGCAGAATGGTCAAATGAGAGGAGATGCTTTCCATAATTTGTCTCAAACAATCACTTAATGGGCACAGGAGAGTTCTGCAAAATGGGTGAATAGCGTGGCTCCATTTTATCAGCCCCTCAATGAAGTAAAGGCTGTTGGCTTTTAAGACCCAGGCAGCAAACAAAACGTAGTCTTTATCCTCACACACCAAATCTGTGCGTCAGTAAAGTGCAGGCCCTGACAGGAATTTCAATTATTTAATCAAAAAGAAAATGAAAGAGGTCTTAAGTGTTGTGATTCGAAGACAGCCTTTTCATAGACCAATCTAGTGTGTGCTCACATTGAATATGAAGCAAAATGGGAAGGAAATTAAAGCGGCTTTGGCTTAAATCATGTGATTGCAAATAGTAAATTAGTTTCTCGATGTTTTCATTTAAGTGTTTAAGTGGAAGGTTTTATTCCTAATGTAGTGTAGTGACACAGAAGAGAACCCTCAGCCGATTCCAGCTCCCCCATCCTTGCTTCAGTGATGCATTTGCCCTGGGGAGGGAGAGGGAGAAAGAGACGCTAAGATGGAGAGAAGGGAAAAGCAAAGCCTCAGCCACGTTAAGGTGCTTTTGTTTCAAATTGCTACCAAAGTAGGCTTTCACAGAAAACTCATTAATCGAGCAGATGAGTAACGTCTGTTGAAAATGTACTAAGCGAAATGCATTTAATTTGGAAGGGAAATCAGGAACTGCATTAGTCAGAGCATATAAATGGCAACATCATCCATTCGGCTGTTGTTTTGCTTGATGTGAATTCACTGAATTTGTTCTTAAGGAATAACAGTTAGATAAAAATGGTAAACATTGAACTCGAGAGAAAACATGCCCTTCTGACTTCCCAAGGCTTCTGAGTGGTTTTGTGGGGTTAAAGGGAGAGTCCACTGTAAGGATGAGGAACCTTGTTTCAGGAATCTCTGGGGAAAGACTAATTAGGTTGGACAGAGTCGACCTCTTACGGGTGCAACAAGTAGCTGGAGGTCATTTCTTTGCAAATGAGCATCCCTTTGTGTTTGTAATTAGCTGTGATTATTTAGCTGGGAGCTTAACGGCCATGCCTGGTGGAAGGTCAGGCTCTGGATATACTCTCTGTAGACCAATAGTGATTGAACTTTTAATATCAAAGTAGGCAATGAGGCTCAGCATCTCCGAGGGTCAAACTGGTCAGCACCCCTCCTGCAGCTCGAGGCCCACTACAGGAGCAGGGTGGAGGAAAGCAGGGTGGAGGATCAGGGTGTGTCTCCTAAATGGCAACTGCCTGGGCTCTCCTATGGTTACTGATATTCAGCCTGTTCAGTGCAAGTTCAGTTCCTTGTGTCTGCATTCTTCTCCTCCAGGAAATATTCCTCCTCTCAGGCTTAGAGATCTCTTTTGCCCAGACTTCTAGAAAGTTGTGGGTCTGTGTTTCTTTCTGGACACTAGGTACTGAGCATACTCACTTTAACCATTGTCCAACCTTGTTTTTATGGCTAAATTATATTTTTGCGCTCATCTTTTTCTTAGATTTATGGAAATTTTCAACAAAATTAGAAAAGCAAAAGAGTATGAAGAACTTCCCTAGTTGTAACAGAAATTTAAGAATTATTAAGCATTTGTTATAGGTAGTTACTCTTTTCCCACTAAAGTTTAGAGTCAGCTCAGACATGATATGTTGACATAGTGAAACATCTAACTTTATTAAGAGTGTAATTCCTTTTTTTTTTAAGTGGGACATTTTCCTAAACAACCACAGAGCCATTATCACATTTGACTAAATGAGCAATTCTTTAATGTCGTTTACTACCTAGTATTTACTTAAATCTTTTTAGTTCTCCAAAAGTTTTTTTTAATAGTTGATGAAAGAAGCAGTCAGGATCATACATAGCATTTGATTTTGCTACTTAAGAAGTCAACAGTCTTCACTTTACCTTTATTTTCCTCATAACGTTCCCTTGTCGAGGGAAATGGGAAATCATCTTAAAGAATGTTGGACCTCCTGAGTTTGTCTGGCTGCTTCCATGAATGAGTTTAGTTTGCTTTTCCAGTCTGCATTTTCTTGAGGTTCACTATAAACCTGAATGGATTCAGATTAAACAATTGGTGGGAAGGTGTAATTTAGTATTACAGTAGGGGCACACATAATGCCTACTGCCCCATTAAGGTGCTAAGACTAATTAGGTCAAAGTGGTGACATGATGGCATTATATAAAGTTATATTTTCTTGTTAGAATATGTTCCTCTTTGCCAGGAATACCAAGTAATCTTTAGGGTGATATGTTAGCACCTTGAAAAAACCCAGTTTCCCCTATTTTACAGTTCAAAGCAAACGAGGGACCCAGCATCAAAGAGTTTCATAGTTTCTGCAATGCCTAGTTATGAAAGATACGTGGTAATATCCAACAAATATTGGCTGGAGTACATGAATGAAAGGATGCATATGTGAGGCTCCAAGTAAGTGAAATGAAAAATTAATATAATGAGAACTTCCACAAACCTACCCGTGAATGATACATTAATGAGAGAATTTAATCCCTTTGTCATGAAATGCTAGCATTTCACTGGATGTAGAAAGACTTGGGTTTTCTAGCCTCAGTTTTGCCACTAATTTGCTGAGTGACTTTGGACAAGTTACTTACCTTCTCTGGTATTTATTTGTACAAGGAATACAGAAAAAGGAAAAATCTCTAAGGTTCTATCACCCCAAATATTCCAGAAACTTAAAAACAAAACGAAGAACCATATAGACCACGTAGTTGGAGGTTGCAGACCTTGAACTCTCCTGAATCTGCCCCTCATGGTTACAGCTGTGTTAAACAAATCTTTATCGGTCCCTGCCCTTAGCCCAAATTATGAACAAAGTCTCATGATTCTTTAAAAGTATAATCATGAATAAGATTCTATTCACTCATTCAAATACTACTCCAGGTTCTCTAGTTATGCTGATCTTAGTCTCCTGCCAATATGCTATGTTCTATCCCACCTGTGAGCTCTCCTACATGCTGATCATCTTAGCAGAAACAGTTCACCAACTCCATTCCTCTTACTTACATTCCACAGTCCTTGTAGTCTAGTTCTAGTCCTTTGTTTTGCATGAAATTTTCACTGATTCATTGTATTTGATAGATGATTTAAATAAAGCTTTATAAAAATTTTTTAAAAGATTTATTTATTTATTTTTAAAGATTTATTTATTTATGCATACAAGCACTGGGGTACAGGCCAGAGGTGTGGGGGGTGAGAGGATTCACCACAGACAGAG
>JAGFMF010011443.1:6594430-6616121 GCA_019455555.1 Galemys pyrenaicus | reverse complement strand
TCCTGCTCTGTCTGGTGGATTCTCTCACCACCCCCACACCTCTGGCCTGTACCCCAGTGCTTGTATGCATAAATAAATAAATCTTTAAAAAAAAAAATCAAAACTACGTTTATGGATTACAGCTTGGTAAAATCAGTTAAAATTACAAATTTGACCCAGCAATTCATTGTCTGAGAATTCCTATGGGTGAGTTGGTGGTGGGTGCACTATAGTAGTAATACTTGATGGGGGCAACCCAATATTACCTTAATTAAAAATGAATTAATTTTAACAATAAGAATTCCTATTATAAGCATATTTGCTGTTGTGTGAAATAATGTGTTTGTGTGGCTACTTACCACATTTATTTATTTTAAAAATAAATAAATAGATGCAGATGGGCAGTCTTAAAAGAAAAGAGATGTCTTTTTGAAAGGGGTAGGTTTAAGAGAAGCCCACATAGACACAGGTGGTCAGCATATTGCAGCGTTATCTACGTTATCAAAATATTGGAAACATGCTAAATATCTTACTGTCACCAATAAATAAGTTATGGTATATCCATAAATGTTATGATGTATGTTAAGTAAAAAAGTGTTTTCTAATTTAAAGTTTTCAAATTTTGGCTGGGGAAAGAAGAAACATAAATAGTGCAGCCATCCAATAAAATCTGGTCTTTCTTAAAGTCATTTCTAAGCTGTATTCTAGATGCTAATTAGATGCTCCCCACTTGCACCCAGGAGAACATTCCTGCTTTTATATCAACCTGCTTTTATGTAGAAACATGACATTATACTCCTTCACTCATGTTCATGGTAACCCTGGGGTTTCAGTTAGAAAGGCCACCGTCCCCACCACCTCCACAATGACTAGGAGCAGTAAGCAATAGAAGCAGTGCTATTTATTCAACATTTACTCTGGGAAAAGTATCTTACATATTACCTATTTTTAAGTTAAGATGTAATTGAAATACTGTGGGTGCATATTAGGGTGTAATTAATTACTCCCCAAACTGTCCTATGAGGTAGATACTATGTATGTAATAGTGATGGGATTAGATTTCTAACTGTGATCTGTTTGATTGCAAGCCCTGTCCTATTTACCACTGGTAATACATACTGCCCTCACCATTTTGAAATGATGATGGTAAGAGTGTGTGTGTGTGTATTTATACTACAGAATAAAAACCTTCAGTCACCCTTTAGGTTCTAGTTATTACAGGTCATGGCATGATTTTATAAAATCTCAAGTGAGAAGAATTGGGAGATTAGCCTTTTAGTCAGGACCTATTCCAAGTTCCATTGGAAATGAGAAATAAGTAATATCTGTTATTGTTCATCCATAATCCAGAATATGGACTATGAGGTCAGATAAACCTGAGTTCAAATATTGAGATATAAAATTGAGTGACCCTCTTCCCTTTACTCTCCCTAAATGATCCTCCATTTCTTTATAGGTAAAAAATAAGAGTTGTGATATTCAAAGTTAGAGGAAAATATATGTTGTGTAGTAGAAAGCAAGAAATCCACTTCATTATAGCATCATCACTAAGTAGTCAAAAAACATTCTTCAAAGACCTTCTTTAGGTGATTAAATAGATATTACCCCTGATTTCTAGATGGAATAGGGATCTGTGGTCAACTTTTTGAAATCACACATGATTTATGTGAAAGAGTTGCAGAACTTTTACTAAGGAATAAAAATTTAGTGTACCTTATAGGTATATGTCAGTTAAACACAATTTGTACTAATCTGGATCCAGTAACTTGTAGAGAAGGGCTAAAATAATAATAAACATAATTTTGTTAATTTTGATTTGGACATTTTTGAACATTCAAATTATTTTGAAGTAAAATATTTTCCCCTGTGCTTTATGTTTAATATTATTTATTTTTGACTAAATGTTACATTCATACATTTTTACTCAAAAAGTACAAAAGGGCATATAGGAGAAAATCTCACCAAGTCCTCAGACCCTCAGTTCTAAAGGCAACTAATTTTGTGAGTTTCTTATATATCTTATATATGTATAGCGTAAACCATTGGATTTGTATAGTTTTCTCATCCTTTTCTTCTTTTAAAACAAATGTTAGCATACTGTATTTGACTCTTCATTTAACAATGTACTTAGAGCTCCTTTCATTTTGAATTTCTGTAACTTAGACATGGTGAAGAAATACATCTATTGGATAAATTTCAATGCACATTTGTAACTTTGAAATACGTTAGCAAATTGTTCTCCATAGAGATTATACAAATTTATAGTCTTTGCATCAATGTATGGAGTGATGCTTCCCCCCACAGCATTGTCAAGAGTGTGGACAATTAGATTTTTTTTTTTAAAGATTTATTTATTTATAACTGGGGTACAGGCCAGAATCGCGGGAGGTGAGAGGATCCACCAGAGACAGAGTGGGGAGCAGAACAGGCAGATGGACTGAAACACACTGCTGAAGGGAGCAGTGGGCAAGGCAGGAGGGGTCTGCCACGCCATGTGGGTCCCCTCCCTGGCCGGCGGCAGGGATTGAACTCGTGCTGCAGTGGCTGAGGTTTGCTTCATAGTGGTTGCTTAACCCACTGCGCCACCAGGGAGGCCCAATTAGATTTTTTATTTTTTAATTTGATAGATTAAAGATGTCTCTATGTAGTTAAAATTTTATTAGCCTATTTTAGTCTTATTATTAGCACCTTTTAAAATGCTAAAGAGCCATTTATATTTTCTTCTTTTTTTTTAAGATTTATTTATTTATGCATATAACAACTGAGTACAGGTTAGAGGTGTGGGGGGCGAGAGGATTCACCAGAGACAGAGCAGGAACAGAACAGGCAGATTGACTGAATGACACTGCTGAGGGGAGCATTGGGCGAGGTAGGAGAGGTCTATTGTGCCACGTGTGTCACCTCCCTACTGGGGGATTGAACTTATGCTGCAGTGGCTGTGGATGCTTCACAGTGCGGTTCTTAACCTCTTGAGTCACCAGGGAGGCCCCTGATTCTTTTTTTAAATGAACTGTTTCTTCCTTTCCTTTGTCCATTTTTACATTTTTTAAATATATTTTACATCATTCTTCCTTTTTGCACAATGTATGCTTTCTCCTCTCAGGTGTAGTGCCTGTATTAGTTCCACCACCAATTCACCCTGCACTATCACCATAGTCCCTTGTGCTCTTCTCTCCCGTGTTTTGATCCCTCTCCCTCCCACTCCCCTGCAGTGTATCTCTGATTTATGGTTGCCTATTAATTTTTTTTAATTTATTATAATTATTTTTCCCAGATACCTTATTTGGTTCCAATTTATTCTTCCTATAAATGAAAGCATCCAATATTTTTCTTTTTTTAATGGCTTCTTTCACTGTGTATAATCCCTTGCAACTCCAGCCATGTTGCTGTGATTGGTGTGAGTTTATCTTTTTCGATTGCTGAGTAATATTCCATTGTGTATATATACTAAATCTTCTTGAATCAGTCATCTATTTTTGGGCATTGGGTGGTTTCAATATTTTACCTATTGCTGTAATAAACATAGGGGTGCAGATATCCTTTTGAATTAATGTTTTTGTGCCCTTTGGATAGATTCCTAGGAGTGGAATTGTGGGTCATATGGGAGTTCCATTTTTAGTAATTTGAGGAAACTCCACACTACTTTCCATAGTGGTTGGACCAGTCTGCATTCTCACCAGCAGTGTAGGAGAATTCCTTTTTCTCTACATCCTCTCCTGTTTTTTTTTTTTTTTTAAATATGAGCCATTCTCACTGGTGTGAGGTGGTATCTCATTGTGGTTTTGATTTGCATTTACCTGATTACAAGTGATATCGAACATTTTTTCATATACCTGTTGGCAATTTGCATTTCCTCTTTGGGAAAGTGTTCCTTTGCCTATTTTTAAATTGTGTTCGATCTTTCTTCCTTGTTGATGTGTAGAAATCTTTCATATATAATAACTCATCTCTATGTCTGGGATATGAGTTGCAAACACTTTCTCTCATTTTGTTGTTTATGTTTTTGCTTTCCTCATATAATTTTTGCTGTGCAGAATTTAAAAAATTAATGTAGTTAATTTTACAATGTTTTCTTCTGTGCCTTCCAACTTTTTGTTTATACAGAATGGCTTTTCCTATTTTAAGTTTATTAAAGGAAACTGCTCCTATATCTTCCCTTCTGTTTCTTTTAAGGTTCTATACCATTTTGGTCATTGGAAGACAAATTTAATATTATCTTCTGACAGTGGTACTGTTTATACTTTCCATTTTTTTATTCTATTACCTTGGTTGCATTATCAATGAGAGATCGATACTGATTTTTCACTTCGTGAACAGTATGCTTAAACAAAATATAAATGATTCCATTATTTTATTATCAAGTATTTTTTTTTAAAAGATTTATTTATTTATGCGTACAAGCACTGGGATACAGGCCAGAGGTGTGGGGGTGGTGAGAGAATCCACCAGACAGAACAGGATGCAGAACAGGCAGATTGACAGAAACACACTGCTGAGGGGCGCAGCAGGCACAGCAGGAGAGGTCTGCTACGCCATGTGGGTCCCCTCCCTGGCCAGCAGCAGGGATTGAACTCATGCTGCAGTGACTGCGGTTTGCTTCATAGTGTGTTGCTTAACCCGCTGCGCCACCAGGGAGGCCCCTATCAAGTATTTTTTATCAGCATTTTATTATCGAATATTTAGTCTTGTGCACATGGTGCTCTTGGGAAATCTTGCAAACTTACCTCTATACCTGATAATAGAGTTGGAAAATGTGTTATAATCTTTAATGCCAGAAATTCACAGTATAGATAATGGTAATAATTTGTGCCTTTTTATATTCAAAACTAAGCATACTAACTTGATATCATTGTTTGAAGTATATTATATTAGTAGATACTATGTTTTAAGTCTGACAATAGAATTTGGATGGTTTAGAATGAAAGAAAGGATATTTAAATTGCAGATTTTGTTGGCTTATTGGTTTGTTTGGTTTTTTCCTGGTAATATATTTGGCAGCTCTTTTAGGACTGGATGAGGAAAATGGTGGAATCCTAATAAGAAAGTGATTTGAAGGTCATTGTCATTTTGCTACATACCGCTCAGAGGGTTCAAAAATTATATATGACCTCTCATATTTCAAATCCTTAATTCCCTGCTCCAGGTCTTCCTACCACTTGATTTGAGAAGTCAAAGAAATACAAAGCATAGAAAACGTTAAAAGAGAAATGAAAGTTTTCGATTTTATAGACTGATCCAGTCCTATATGAGCAAATTGGGTGTATCTAGTCCTTCTTACATGAAGAATAGTCTAATTTGAATATCCTATCCTTGAATGTGTTCTCATGTGACTTCCCATCCTAATTTCTAGTGTAAAAGCATTATTTGAAGATGCATTTACAGGGAGCAGTCAGTGACTCCTGTCCTTTCTCTAGACATGTCATCCACTTTGGTAGTGCTTAAAATAAAGTACTCAAATAGAAGGTAAGTTGAAACAGACAACAAGCAATATAATACAAAATGTTATGAGTAAAGTGTGTTACTCAGATCCTTCTAAAATACATTTCTCCCTTTATTTTGAAGGCCACGGTATAGGCAACTTGGCTAATGGAACCAGTCTCTTCCTTTGATCATCAATAGGGTTATCTTTTCGGGAAACTAAGTCCCAGATCAGATGACAGTTTTAGATGAGGCTGACATGAAAGAGAAAGGGCTGTTTAATTATTTGCTCCCTGGAATACATGTCCTTTCTCTCTTTAAATTAGTAATACTTCAGCTGAAATTGTAAGCAGTAGGATGGGGGGAAATTCACTTGGTCTATTTCCCCCCCCAGGCACTGTGTAGCATCTGACTATATCTGTCAGTCTGGCAGAGAGCTACCGCCTGCTGGCTCTGGGTGACAGATTTTATTCAAATGAGAATAAAAAATAAATGCAATGTCACTGTATTTATATATTTAATCTCTTTAAGCTTGGGGAAAGTTTGGGAAGGTGTATAGTGAATAGCCTCACATATAGTAGATGCTAAATGAATATTCACAATAATTGAATATAGTGGCTGGATGATGGGCAAGCATTGAGAATATGCTAGGCTAGCATCAACAACAGCTTTTCATTGTCTGTGTGTATCTGCATACATTGGGGAGGAATAATGGGGCTTACAGCAATTGGTTAGACATGTGCTGTTATATAAGCAACCACTAGCCATACATAGTTATTGAATGCTTGAAATATGGCTAATCTGAGTTGAAATGTGCATTAAGTATAAACTATACACTAAATTTTGAAGATTTAGTATAGAAAAAGTGCAAAAAATATCATTCATATTTATATTGATTATACGTTGAATAATAATCTCTTGATATGTTATGGTTAAATGAAATGCATTCATATCTCATCTATTTCTTCTCATCTATTTAATCACCTATATGGTTGACATTTATATTTTATGGATAGCATTGGTCTGGACTTTAGAGATAATCCAGGAGAAGAAATCTCTCCTCTTTTATGGGGAGAGTTGTTTACAAGGTATCTAAAAAGAAAACATTTATCTCTTATCTAGTCTGATCTGAGGCTTGGTGGGAGGACAGAAGGGAGAAAGAAGGCATGAGGGCTCTGGATGCCTCTTACTTCTACCTTAGGACAGATTAGAAGTGAATCTCTGGAGGGGTCTGAACATCTTGGAGCGGGATGTTATGCTATGCTGTAACCATAGCATTTCTGGAGGTTCTGCTCTGTAGCCCCACTACCAGAGAGAAACTTCCTAACTTTCTGGATCTCGTGATTTCCTGGAGGATCTGGCCCTAACTCTAAAAGTAGAATGAGGCAGGGATCAGATAGGAATTTCCCCAGGACAAGACCTGTTTTCACAGCCTGCCCATTTGGTTATTGGACTCAGGCCCCATGCCCCCACCTTGGAAAACTCGGGCTCTGATTTATCTGGGCACCCTGGAAGAATGGGGTCTCCACTGAAAGGTTGACGAGCGCAGAATCCCAATCTCGTTCTCCACTCGAGAGCCCCAGTTCGTGCCCCAGCGCCCCCAGGGACCGGCTTTGGTGCCAGTGGCCAGACTTACTTTCAGCCACAGAGCTTTGTTTCCCACGGTAGCTGAAAGGATGGAAGGGAAAGGAAGTGAAAACACCAGCAATCCTCGCGTTCTCGCCATTTCTCACAGCTTTCCGCTCTCCTCCCTGAATCTCTTACTTAGGTCCCTCCTGGGGCCTAGGAAAGGCTATGTTACTGGATTCCCATTCGAAATGCCTTCAAGTCTCCCTACTCTGCATTCGGGCAGGGAAGGGGAATCCCAATGTGAATCTAGCAGAACAAGAAAAAGGGAAGCCAAAGGAGTCTCTCTGACCCTCTACCCTCAACTTCCCAGCCACCACGGAGCAGGGTCTGGGGACAGAGCCTTAGGCTGAGGGGAGAGCAGCTGAATTGGGGTATATTAAATAAAAGGGAGGCTAAGGATAGAGCTGGCAGCCTCTTCCCTCCTTGGATGCCAAGAACACTCTGGGAAAAGGCTACGGTTAAGTTCTGAGTAAGAGTTTGCAGTGCCGTGGCTTAAAGGTAATTGTCACCCGAAGACACTTTATACTTCCAAAGGGATACTCAGTAATCTCTTCGTTTTAGCTTCTGAGGCAGAAATTAGTCCCCGCCCCAGACTGAAGCTGAAATCCGACCCCCAAGGTGGGTACAGATCTGCATAGGGCTGGAGTGTGGGGCGCCTACAGACGCAGTCAGGTTCTTAACTGAGGGTGGGGTCTGTATACCGCCCACCCCCCAGCGCTATCTAGCTCTTAGTGTCTTTGTTAGCGAGGATAGCTGTTTTCGCACTTGCTGGACACTCTTAAGTTTTCACTGTGAACTTGAAGCTCTAAACTCACAAGTTAAGTGAGGACTGTCACTCCCAACACTTTTTCGTGAGTCTTTTGCTCCCTCTAAGCCCTGTGGGACATGACAGAGTCAGTGCTAAAGATTATGGAAGGACTCCTGGGACTCTGTTTTACTCTCAGGACTGCCTGCCTTGGGTCTTCAGTTTTTACCATTACAAACGTTTTAAAAAATCACATTTTAGACTCCACCTCAAAGTATTTTGATTTCTTTTGAACGTCTACTCTCCAAGATCATATTTTATTTTATTTTTTAAAGATGTATTTATTTATGCATACAAGAGCTGGGGTATAGGCTAGAGGTCCGGGGGTGGGGTGTGTGTGAGAGGATTCACCAGAGACAGAGATAGGAACAGAACAGACAGATCAAGAGAAATGCACTGCCGAGGGCAGCAGCGGGTAAGGCAGGAGAGGTCTGCCACGCCATGTGGGTCACTTCCTTGGCCGGTAGCAGGGATGAACTCGTGCTGCAGTGACCGTGGTCTGCTTCATAGTGCTTTGCTTAACCCACTGTGCCACCAGGAAGGCCCTCCAAGATCATATTTTAAAGTTATTTTCTCCTTTATCCTTCCTCTCACTCTCCTCATCTATTTACTATTTAGCAGTTCATCCGTATGGAATATGATTCTCTCACTTCCTGGAGCACTGTAGTTTGGGGCCTAATTGATTCTGGTAATTAATTTGTTCTACCTGCTAGATCAGATGGAAATCCTACCAGCGCGCCCAAGGATTAGCACTTGGCTTTCTAACATCTCCCCTAATTATCTAATAGCATGGGTTGTGAGGACTCAGTCTCTATTAAGACACTTTTACTATTAGCTGTAGTGATTGGAATTGTGATGACGACTAGATTTCAACAAATTAGAGCTTAAAAATGGGGAGATGGAAGAGAAGTGGCTTCTTTTAATTTCCCTGAGTTTAACATCAATAATTAGAGCAATTTTCGGAGATGCGAGCTGAAATTACCCCTGCTGTGCTGTAGATGATCACCTTAATTTTAGCAAATTTACTCCAGGGAAATAAATGTGACAGATTAGAAAAAGACAAACATAAAAACCCCCAAAAGATGGGGGGGGGGAGAAATGAAAAGGGATTGAGAAAGGGGATGAGAAACAAAAACCTAGTACAATTATTTTGGGTTACTAGGGTTGAAGGGGCTAGTATAGCATAAATAGTACACTATGTGAGTGGAATGAGAAAGAAGTAATGAAAATTTGAGAGGAAGTGGAGGCTGGTACTAAAAAGTAGCTTTGGTCATAAACAAATTACTTGACTGATATATATATATATATATATATAACTTTCCTCATACTCCTCTCCTTCACTATAATTGAGGCGAAGACTCAGATTATGATCATTATCAAATACTTTATTTATCTCAACGACCCAGTCATTCCTCATTCATCAATTTAAGTTAGGTCTAGCAGATTTGAACTTTTTCTCTTCACATCTCCCCTTCTCAGTTTGCTATCATATCTCTAAAGTTTTAAACCCCAGGCCCAGATTCCTGAATAAGAGTCTTATCGTCATTGCTTGGGGCCTTTAAATGCTTTCTTCTCTCTAAAGAGGAGTTTTTCGGATGACAGAGACTTTTTCTTTGTAGTTTACTTTTAAATGGGCTGGGAGTAAAGCGGGTCCTGCAGAGGCGGAGCAGAAATTGACAAGAAATCTGGTGGGAGCGAGGACCTGGTCTGCTCCGCTCTTCCTCGGCCTGGCGGGTCGTATTCAGCACAGCGGACAGCTCCCCGCCCCGCCCCGAGTCCACCGCACCCTCCCCTCTGACGCTGGCAGCCTTGCTATTGGCTCGCCAGACTCCCCTCTCCAAGCTGCCAATTTTCTTACACGTAGACCCAACCTACCCTGGAGCGGGTGTTCTCGCCTCTCCTGCGCCCGGGGTAGCCCTGGCCGAGGAGAGAGCAGCGGGGATCCGAGCCTCGGAGGGTGGTTGTTGACTGTGGACTAGGCTAGTTGAGACGCTGCCTGCTTCCAGCACTTCGTCCCGGCCCTCGCCCTGGGGCAGGCGCTCGGCTCAAGATGAATCTCAACTTCACCTCCCCTCTACACCCAGCATCTTCTCAGCGGCCCACATCCTTCTTCATCGAGGACATCCTGTTGCACAAGCCTAAGCCGCTAAGGGAGGTGGCCCCAGATCATTTTGCCAGTTCTCTGGCATCCCGGGTGCCTCTGCTAGACTATGGCTACCCCCTCATGCCCACACCCACTCTCCTGGCTCCTCATCCCCATCATCCTCTGCATAAGGGAGACCACCATCACCCTTATTTCCTCACCACCTCAGGTAAGTAAGAGGAACCTTAAGGAATGGGGAATGAGAGAGCAGGTCTTCCAGGACAGCCCCCAAGCCTATGATGGAGCCTTGGATAAGCCAGAGCTGGCTCCACCTGGTTTGGTGGTCTCCTTCCCTAAGAGACTGAGAAAGGTAGGGGATGTAGCTGAGAACATGTGGAGCTCCCTTCAGGCATGCCAACGCTTGGGGACAATTCATGGTCATTCTGCACTTCTTATATTGGAAGTGTACCTAACCAAGAGGGGGCTGGAGGTTTTCATGGTATTCTTGGAGGGCAGTATTTAGTCTCTCTTTTCCTGGCCACGTTGGTCTCTCTTTCTCACAGTGGAGATTATCCAGCCTCTCCTTTCTCTGAGAGAGACTCCATACCATCCCAACCCATGCATGGACTGGAATACAACTTTCCAACTCAGGAGTTCAGAATGTTCCAGTGGGGCCTCTTGGTCACTGAGCAATCATTAATACTTCATGGGTTGAGAAGTTAACCAGGGTTTGGGATATTCTCAAGATAGAAGGTTTGGGGCTGGACTGCGTAAGAGAGAAAGGACAAGAGAAAAAGGAGAGGGATACAACACAGCCCTCTTTAACCTTCGTTACTCCCAATATCTAGCATTTAACTCATTCTTGTACTCCATTGCCTCCGTTGTTCATGAGGTTGGAAGACTGTCAAAGTATTTTGATTTTCCAGGCATGGCAAGGAGCTGGACTCAGCGAAGTCTAGTTGGAACAGGGAGACATGGGAAAATATCTGAATTTTTTCTGCCCCTCTCCTAAAGGCCATCACGATCAGGCTTTTTTTTTTAATTTTTTTTTTCATTTTCATTCCATCCAGAATGGACTAGTTCCTTGAGTCCAGATGCAGAGCGTGTGTCAGGACAAATAACTCTGGTGGGGTTGAGGCTGTGGGAAAACATGTGGCAGTTTGAAATGTGGACACTGGATTGCAGGGCAAAAGCTAAAATTGTATGAAGTAGTCACTCCCAGATTCTGGGACACTGCGTTGGGCAGGCAATGAGAAAGTCTTAGGAAATCTCATCCTCGGTGTCTGTACCTGGGTATGTTCTTCTGGCCTTCATACATGTCCCCCGCCCCCCAATAGCAGTGCTGGAGCCTATGATGCCCAAAGTGCTAGTCTGATATTCTTGTTTTTCTGGTGTATGTCAGTATTGATGTGTGTGGCAGTTTGTCTGCTTGGGAGTCTGGACACAGTAGAAGCTCAAAGGGATCAGAAAAGAGAAGTCTCTCCCAGGGAGGGAGTGGGAGCTCTTCAGTTCTTTTGTTTGTGGTTGGTTGAAAAGAATGAAAAACCAGAGCTGGATCCCAAGGCATCCCCAAAACTGAAAAGGAAACGCGGCAAGCGGGAATTGTTCCTCATTCTTGCTCCCGAGCCTCTTAGGAGAAAGGAATTTTTTGATCTGTTCCCGTTGGTCGCAGGCGGGAAAATGCGACGGCTCTGAAAAGAGGTGTTTTCAGTGAGAGTGGGAGGCAAGGTCATGTTCACGCTGAGAGTAGTCAAAGGTCTGAAAGGATGGGGTGTGTGTGTGGTAGTGGCGGCGGCGGCGGCGGCGGCGGCGTGGAGACAGCTGTTGGACCAAGCCACGTTCGTAGGACAACTTCGGCGGCGCGAGAGGGGACTGGGCGCGAGCGGACGCTATGGGAAGTCTTTCCAAGATGACATTTTTACGGCCTCCGGATCTATCTTATAACTTCATTTTTCCATTTTACTTACTATTCATTGTTTGTATTTCTAGATGGCTTTCCCGAAAGTGATCTCCAAGCGCTATTCCTGCGATCTCCTCCCTCCCCCCTCTAATTCCTGGGGTTAGGTTTTGAGATTTGGGCGGGGAGGAGGGACCTGGTAGAAGCAAGAAGTGAGAGGTTCTAGGGACTAGGGGTGGGGAGTGAAGATTGCTCCAGAGTGACTGGGCTCTGCCCACTTGGCCGCTCTTCTCTCTGCAGGGGTGCCAGTCCCAGCCTTGTTCCCGCACCCCCAGCACACCGAGCTGCCGGGGAAGCACTGCCGCCGCCGCAAAGCTCGCACGGTTTTTTCCGACTCCCAACTCTCTGGTCTGGAAAAAAGATTCGAGATCCAGCGCTACCTGTCCACGCCAGAGCGGGTGGAGCTGGCTACCGCTCTTAGCCTGTCGGAGACGCAGGTGGGCAGGAGAGGGAGGCCTTGCTTTGGCTTTGCTTTCCTCTCCCCGCAAGTCCTATCGCCTTCAGGACCCCTTGCAGAGTTCTTGAGCGGGAATGGCCCTGCTCTCCTGCACCCCAGGATTCTCGGAAGCCCCTTAGTAAAAGTACCAGCACTCCACCCTCATGTCCGACTTACGGAAGCAAAACTCTGCAGCGGGCTGAACACCAAGGAAAAACTCCTCGGGTTATTCTCGGGGATGGTCACTCTGTTTGAGAACTATCGTTTTTGTGTCTCCCTCACTCCGAATCAGGGCAGCAACCCGGGTCAGGCGTAAAATGACAAGGGATTAGGTGGGCTCATCAGAGAAACTCCCCGGGGGATGTTCCCCTTCTTATTTTAATCTCTCCCACAGTCACAAAGCTTATCTCCTCCCTCGATTGTAATATAAGCCTCCTCTCTACTGCCCTGTCCCGGAGGGAAGAACGGTTTTCATCTTCTTCCAGATGGTACTCACCTGCAACCTCAAAACTCCGTCCTTCTCGCCCTCTTTCCTTCTCTCTACACCTGGAAACCCAATTTACTGTGAAATCACTAGCCCTGCCAGGCCCCGTGATTCTCTCTGATGAGAATGAGCAAGTTTGGAGTCTTGCTGGACCAGGTGTTCAGATTTCACACCCAGAGGAATGTAAGTTAAATGTAAATGGGACTCATCCATGCAGCACTTAGTAATTCTAATTAATAACAGTATTAGTATTTACTAACCACAACATTTTGGCCCTCGTCGTTATTTAGGGACAGTAACTTCCCTCTGAGAACTTCAGTTAGTTTCATTCTTACTGGACTTAAGAAGGTAACTTGTAAGGGAGAGACCAGCACAGTTTTTGAATAGCTTGTCAATGGAATACGGTCCATTTCCCAAAACCCACCACACGCTCAGCTCTTAGCAGTAATTATGGGCAGAGGAATGACGTGGTTTCATCTTTTTTCCTCCTCGAAATTAGGTCAAAACGTGGTTCCAGAACCGGCGGATGAAGCATAAAAAGCAGCTGAGGAAAAGCCAAGACGAGCCCAAAGGGGCGGATGGGCCCGAGAGCCTTGAGGGTAGCCCGCGCGGTCCAGAGTCCGCATCCGCAGAGCCTCGGCTGGGCTTGCCTGCAGGCCCCTTCGTGCTAACCGAGCCCGAGGACGAGGTGGACATTGGGGACGAGGGGGAGCTCGCCTCCGGGTCGCACGTGCTCTGAGCCCTGGGGCTGGGGAGGGCGGGCAGGAGACCGCGGGGCGGGGCGCGGTTCCCTCCCGCCCTGGAAGACTGGGACTCCGGTCCCGGGCGGGCCAGGGAGGTCGGCTCCCGGAAGACAAACAAAATCCACCTGTGAGCCCTCCGGCCCGTGCGGAACCTGCGCGGCCCGTGGCTTGGCTCCCGCCCTCCCCCAACTCCCGCCCGCCTTATATCTGCCAGGGGCGAGCGTGCGCTTGTGTTAGTGCATTCCCGCGCCAAAGGGCGCCGCTGGAACTTGGGCCCTCGGCTTTCTTGTTCTGTGGGAGACGTTTTCTCCGCCCGGATCGCAGACCCCCTCGGCCCTCTCTTCTCAACTACCTGCCCCCAGCTCCGTTGTCCAGGTTCCGCGGCCTCTCCTCCCGGACCCTTTGCCTTCCCTTGGGCTGATCGATTGGCTGCAGGTAAGGGGCGTCTGGGCCTTCCGCTCTGCGGAGATCCAGGCAGAGCCACAATGTGATCCCTAAAACGTCCACTCCGGGACAGACTCGCGCTGCCGGTCACTGACCTCCCACTGGGGTCCCCCGACCCCCATTTCAAATATTAAGGCGACTCCCGCCCCTTCTCAGGGCAGCGCTTCCATCCCGTCTGGTCACTGTTCCCTTCAAGAACTCTCGGTTCCACACCCTAGAATCCTCCCGGAGCTGTGGGCTCCAAGTACCGGTGTTCTTCCCCCCACCCTCGCCCCCATCCTGAGCAGCGCCCGCGCCGCCAGACGTTTGGGCCGAGAAAATCCGCCAAGCAGTTTCCGCTTCCCGACCTCGTTGCGCCAGTCCCACAACTCTTCCAGGTCCCAAGAGTTACAGATATTTTAAGAGTCTCTCGGCTGTGTGTGGAAATGCTCGTTCTTTTTTGTTTTTTGCATTATAAGGGACGTGGAGTTTTAGCCAAATTGTGGCTAAAGGGGAATCGCATCCCTTTCCCGGCGTGCACCTGTGGGGGTTGTTGAGCTGGTTCGGAGTTTGACCCGGCGCGTTATCTCCTCCCTTTCTCCTGGGAGGCCTCCTATTCTATTCCTAGGTTTGCGGACTCAATAGAAAATAAAGGGCTCTCCGGGCAAATTGGGAACGAACTCGAGTTTCCGGGAATCGTTTGTTACCGCGTCCTCAAACGCAAGCGCTCTCCCTTCTGCCCCCAGCAGGTTCCTGTTACCGGTGGGAATAAACTGGGCTAATTGACTTTTTCTTAGCAGATCCCATCTCCCTCCCCGATTTTTCTGTTTTTAAACGTTCGATAATCTTGAGTTCCACCTACATGGGAAATGTCACCGCAAATGCCCCCCCCCCCAAATGCTGAAGTTACGGCGATCTCTTGATATTTACAGTTTGAAATTATGCTAACGAATTGTGACTACACTACATACCTAGTAGTAAACTTTCCAAGTACAGCAGCCTGCCAGACGCCATCCTCACCCTCCGCCTCCTGTCTTCCCTTACCTCTGGCGTGTATTTAAGTGAGGCCAGAAAGATGGACAAGAATGAACTTGGCGCGGTGGAGTCCTTTCCTATATAGTTCTAATGATGTGTAATAATTAAGAGAACACTGGTGTGAGCGTCATCACATTTACTCTCTTTGGTTCCTTATTTCTATAATAGGATAAATCCTAAAGGTCCTTCTAGGTCCGAGTTCTATGATTCTGTGAATGTAGTAGTACTTTTTTTTTTTTTTTAACAGACTTGGGGGGAATTGAGCAAAGATAAATGCCAGAATGAGACCTTTGTCGTAATCTTTGCCACTTAGGAGGCAAAGCTATTGCTTTAAAAACACAAGCATTGTATAACTGGATTTTCCAAAACGCTCTTTATCAGTCAACCATCTTGTGAGGCATGGATGACAAGGATTAATTTTCCCTTTGATAGATGGGAAATTGAGGCTTGGCAAGATGGAAGGATTTCCTGATGAAAATCAGAACTAGCTCAGAATCAGAGCAGGACCCCCAAACTTCTCTTCTGACTTCTTGTTTAGTTCTTTGCCCAGTACACTTTTTTTTTCTTCTGGAAACGAAGCATTGTTGGTAGTTTGCCTTTATCACTATATGAATACCTCGCTCATTAATTTACATGGTGTAGATGTGCCATTAAAAACAAATATAGTCTCTCTCCCTCAGTTTAAGAAATGACGGCAGCATTTTAAGACTGGAATTTTGGGCAAATGTTTTACAATAAGATGACTTAGTTATAGAAAATAAGTCATTAGGAATAAGAATGTTCTTGGAACCTTGGGAGGGAAAGTAGACATTCTTATACAAGGGGGAAAAATTCTGAAATTCTTCTAATCCTAAGAAGAACAGCTACTAAAAGATTTGAGAATCTTTAAAGTGAGTACTGCATTTTTTGGGGGAAGTTTTTAAACACTGACATGTTAGCAAAAACCCAAACGCACCAGACATTTCATTTTCTTCTCCAGTGTTCACAAGGAGATTGAACAGGTTAGGTGTATTTCATGACCTTTTTTTTTAAAATGCAGGTAACTAGTAAACACTATTAGCATAATTGCTTGATTGATGAATCCTGCAGTCTTCAGACTGATTGTCTTGTATTCACAAGCATTAAACATGGGAGGGTGCTCATTTTTCTCACCTTGGTCCTCCCTTTGTGGTTGTTCTGCCTTTTAGGTGGGCGGGGAAGAGCTCAGGCCAGGGGCAGTAGCCACTCTGTGCCATGGTTTTCTCATCAGACAATATTCCCTGAAGTTGGTAGCAAACAATTCAGTAGCAAAGTTCTCTTAGTTTTCCGTTCTTTTTTTTTAAATAGATGGGGGTTAGTGTTGACAGTGGAGGATAGATACACTTGAGTTTCAACTTAATGTAACATGATAGCACTTTTTGGTTTTCCCCATCAATTCTGATCAAAGACTCCATAGGCTGAAAAGGTATTTTGTCTGAATTACCCAGGCTTTTGCCTTAACTCAGTTTCACTTGGTGAAGATCTGACAAAACCATGTTCATTATGATATATTAAAGTGAGATACACATAGGTCTGATTCCGAAGAGGTAAAAACATCTTAAAATAGCCAATTGGGCAAGTCGTCGTCCACATAACTCCAAATGTAGTAAAGAAATTTTTCTGTATTTGTTCCTAATGTTATTTCTGATGGGCTTCACGTCTCAGATTGTTAGAGTGGGACTCTTGAGACTGTATCTGCTCATAGGACCTAAGGACATAAGACATGGACAGCAGGCCATGCAGCCTCATATTCACCGACAGTGCCCTAAGGAAAGATAACTGGAGTTCATGACACCACTGCAGAAGAGAAAACTGGCTCTCTTGGTGTGTTTGAGATCTAGAGATAGAGATGTGAAGGCAAGCAATGCTTTCTAGCACTAAAAAAATTGTGCAACAACTTATTTAGCTGACTCCCTGGTTTTCTTGAACTGGCCTCGATATATGTGCAAAAATAATGTGTTGAAATGTTTCCTATATTCTTGGTATAACACTTTATCGGGGATGTCAATAGGCTAAAATCACCTAGTGTCTAGGAACCTGGATAGTAAAGGTGTGGAGAACAAAGGAGTGTGAGCTTTATAGCTTGGAGAAGCAAAGCTTTGGACCTGGGTAGGGGAAGAGATGAGCTATGATATTTGTAGTTGGATGGTTGCAGGGTTGCTAAGTATCAAAAGGTACCAAAATCTGTTCCACTATACTAAAAAGCACAGCCAGAACCAATGAGTGGTTTTAGGGAAGTCAATTTTGGAAAGTTTGAATACCTTCTGCAGACCAGGTTCATCAATAGAACAGGATCAATGTATATAACACTAAGCACCTTTCACTAGAAAAGTTTCAGCAGAAGCTGGAAAGCAAAATATTTCAGATATCCTATTATGAATCTCGAGCCTCTAGTGGGTGGTTGGTTTGGTGATCGTGTGTGTTTTTGACTGACTCGGAAGATTCTAGTACTGTCTTTTTCAGGAAATTATAAGTTCCAATTTACCACAAATTACTTGTCATCTCACTGAGGTTATGGTTTCAGTTAATGCACTCATTCAAATAAGTATCTCCATAACACTTAGAAGAGGTAAGAGGAACAAGAATAAGAAAAGGATATTCCTCTATTCATAAAAGTCCCAAGCATCTCATTCTGAAAGTGAAAACAAAGTGATGTTCCACTGAGTTCATGACCAAGATGCAGCCAGAAAGGAATTGTGATATGTGATAAATTCTAAGCCCTTAAGTTATAAGTGAAGAAATCAAGATTCAGATATAATGAATGCCTTGTTAATGTCAAATACACAGTGGCAGAGCAATCTTAATTATCAGAACTTATCTCCTCTTACTTTTGCATGATTAGATGGTTGACTGGGCATCTGAAAAATAAGGAAACATGCCTGATAAATCAGTGAAGAGTGGTGAGGAGATGTGAGATAAGAGAGACAGAAGCACCTACTGTGAAATCTTGGGTGAAAAGTGCTAAAGAAAGATCATGGAATCCAACAGAGACCTGAATATCTGTTTGCTCCCGTTACCACACTTCACAGAACTGTACTGTAACAACATGGTTACCTACAAGGGCAGGGCTGGCCCTGTGCTTATCACTGCCATTACCAGGGTGTTATTAGTTTCTTTCCACGGAATTTTTTTTATGACTTCGTGTTCTTTCCACTTTGTTATTGTCCTTTTGCGTGGACTACAAGAGGACATGTGAGTCCTGATGAAAACAGGAGTCAGAACATTTCATTAGGACAATCGGTTTCAATTGCTGCTTTTTGTCCCTCTTGTCTATCCTATCCTCACTGTGCCTCCAAGGTCTCTCTTTTCCTATTTGGTGACAAAGGTGATGTTCTGTAGGGACGGAGGTGAGAAATTAAATTTATGGAAACCCTCTTGGAGATAGATTTGCTTGGATACAGATTCTTTCAGGGAAATCTACCAGACTCCTTAGAAGATTTAAAAAAAAATTTTTTTAGTTTAAAAAGGCACATCTGATGAATATATCTTCAATGACAATAAACAAAAGAGTTGTTTAAAAAACCCTAAATTACAATCTTTGGAGTCATCTGAATATTTATCACATCTGTTCTCTCCCTAACTACCATTGCTACAGATAACAGAAAACTGAGCTAGTCAGTATCCTAGTTGGAAGTTAAAGAATGGTCAAATAGTGTTTGCTCTTTCTCAAATATTTGGGGTTGAGGGAAAAAAAATTGTAGCAAGCAATGAGAATAAGAATTGTGGGCAGCTCTGTAACCTGAGTTTCAAATGGGAATAATTTACAAGTGAAAAAATTGCCTGTTCTACTTTTACCAAATCTTTTTTTTTTCCTTTCAATCCCTAAATTCTCTAATTTTAATTTTAAGGAGTTTTATCAGTTACTCGTGCACTTCATTAAAGAATCAAATAGTTCTGCAGGGGTTACTTTAAAAGGGACCAGGTTCTTATCTTCCCTGTTTTGGATGAATATTTTGATATCTACCTTCATGTTTCTAAATGAGTGCTGCTTTTTGGTGTTTTACTTTCAGAAATTATCTGTAACATCATGCAATAGTTCTTTCTCTCCTCCTCCTACCTGACATGTGTATCCCCTCCATCTTTTCTCTCAATACTATAATTTTTGGCTCGATCATTATTATATCATCGATGTGTAATTCTCTGCTAAGCCAGGACATTAACTAAAGCAAGACTTTGACTTTTTTCTTTGGAATTAACACTTTTATATCTTTTTTCTCCTACAATGTTTGCCTTCTTTTCTAGGTGTAGTTCCCACAGAGTTTCCACCACAAATTCACCTGTGCACTGTCATATAGTCCCTTGTGCTCTTTTTGTCCCTGCCTTGATCCCAGCCCTTCCTCTTCCCTGAAGATGACTCTGATTTGTAGTTGTCTGTTTTGTTGTGTTATTTTTTACCTTGATCCCATATATTCCTCCTATAAGTGAGAACATCTGGTATTTTTCTTTTTCCTTCTGATTTATTTCACTGAGCATAATCCCTTCAAACTCCATCCATGTTTCTGCAAATGGCACTAGTTTATCTTTCTTGACTGCTGAATGATAGTCCATTGTGTACATATACCACATTTTTTTGACCCAGTTGTCTATTTTGGGGCATTTGGCTCGATTCCAAGTCTTACCTATGAATTAATACTTTTACTTTAGTAACAAGTATATTAAAAATTAACTCCAGTCTCTTCACCATTTGTCTGTTTTCTTATCTCAAAATAATGCATGTATTCTAATATTTTATGTTCCTGAACAAATCTCTCCCAGAACCTTCTGGTCTATTGCACTCTGGATTCTATGTTAATGTGTTTCCTTTCCCCTCTATCCTAGGGATTCCTTTAATTTTACTCTGGTTTCTTGTGTTTTCCTCTTTCATGGTTTACTCTTTTGGTGGAACAGTCTTCTGTAATTTCCTCATGTGAAAGGCAAATGTTTTGAGGTCATCCTTGTTGAAAACATTCTTTGTGTTCATGCTTTATTAGCATTTTGGCTAAGTACAGAATTCTTTTTTTTTTTTTTTAAGGAGTTCTTAAAAAGATTATTATACAAGAACTGGGGTGCAGGACAGAGGTGCAGGGGATGGGAGGATTCACCAGAGACAGAGTGGGGAGCAGAATAGGCAGATGTATTGAAATACACTGCTGAGAGGAGCAGTGGGCGAGGCAGGAGAGAGGTCTTCTGCACCTTGTGAGTCAGCTCCCTGGCATTGCCTGGGGATAGCTTCATAGTGCTGCAAGTTAACCCTTTGAGTCATCAGGGAATCCCCTAAGTATAGAATTTTAAGTTGGAAGTCATTTTTGGATACTCTCAAATAATTTTGAAGGCAACCCTTAACTGTTAATTAGCTTCCAGTTGCTACTGTGAAGTCTAAAACTATCTTTTTCCCTTTATATATATTTGACATCAGTTGTAATCTCCATGTATTCCCCATCACCATTTCACCAGTACACCATCACCTCAGTCCCCTGTGCTTCCATCTGCCCTCACCCCTCCCCACCAAGTGTCCTCAATTTGTCCTTGTCTTTTGGTAAAACCATGTTTTGATTCTTGTTTGATTCCTGTTCTACTTTTTAATGTTCCTTTCTTTAGGGTCAGTATACTGAAATTTTGCAATTCTGTTTCTTGGTGGAGGTATATTTTGATGTATTGTTCTGGCTATTTCATGGACCTTTTCAATGTGAAAACCCATTTTTCCAGTTAAGGGAAATTTTCTTGAATTAATTTTTTTAAAATTTCTGTTCCTCATTTTCTATGTTGTCTAGGAAATTCCTTTTATATGTATATTTATATGTATATTTATTACTACCTGGATTATCCTCTAATTTTCTCTTTTTCCCTTTTTGCTCTGCTTTCTGGAGAAAATTTCTCAATTACTTTCTGACCTTTGAGTTTTTAATTCTGGTCATCATATTTGATTCCCAAAATATTTTAAGATTTCCTTACCCTCCTTCTTTTTAATGGTATCCTGAATACTATTTTCAGATGTTTGGAAATCCTTGGTTGTCTGCTCATATTTAAGTATGAGAAACTGAATAGTTAATGGGAATCTGAGTACCCAGGGGGGACTAATTGAGCTTTCCTGAAGAGTAACCCAGTTGAGTTTCTTGAATTGGACAATCTCTGATGATGAATATTTAGGTCATTCCTTTTAGCTCAGTCAGATTCCTCAGGAAAGAATTTTTCTTTCAGTGGTGGACTGATGTTCAGTGATGCACACCTGAAAAAAAAATAAAGAGCTTTCCAAGCTCCTGTTTGTAGATGATGAGCACTTAGGACCAAGGGCCTGGGTGCCAAGTTGCAGAAGAAGACAAGACATCTCTATTCAGAACACGGGTTATTGCTGACTTTCTTTCAGTGCTTGCTTCCTAACAGCCATGTCCTTACTTCAAAGGTACTGGAGGTTCAGAGACACCTATGCAGAGGTAGGGCAGTTCATTCTTCCTTTAGCTTACCCTAACTCCTATTTCTAGAATTAATTATCACCATTAAATCTTGAGCGTTTATCAAATCAGTTTATCAACTCAGTCATCTGCTTTTCATATTTTGTTACTATCGTCTCTTGTTTTTCCTGTTCTTATGCTTTAAAGCTCCCTTTCTTTTTTTTTTTAAAGATTTATTTATTTATGCATACAAGCACTGGGGTACAGGCCAGAGGTGTAGGGGGTGAGAGGATTCACCACAGAGAGCGGGGAG
>JAGFMF010011443.1:6571623-6594380 GCA_019455555.1 Galemys pyrenaicus | reverse complement strand
GTCCCCCCCTGGCCGGCCGCAGGGATCGAACTCGTGCTGCAGTGACTGCGGTTTGCTTCATAGTGTGTTGCTTAACCCACTGCGCCACCAGGGAGGCCCTAAAGCTCCCTTTCACTGTGGTTTCAGTGGAGGCTTGCCAAGGGAGCAAAATAATGTATATTTTCCTAGAAGTCTCATAATTTGAATTTAATATTTTATTCTGACTTCTACTGTGAATGATGGAGGTATTGTTGATGTTTCTTTTATGTAACTAAATTTGTTGAGGTTCAAGAGAATTGCATTGTCATTGGAATGGATTCAAAGGCTGACTTCACCATCAAAGCACAGGATAACCCTTTTAACCAATTATTCAGGGACGTATCACTTAGATATAACAGTTTGAGAACATTAGATGTTACAATTAGTCCTGAGGAATCTGTCTGGAGAAGTCTTGACTAGTTTTATAGGATACTCTTAGAAATTTTAGAGTGAGGGAATTTATTTCATTTTCATTGATCTCAGACTAACTTAAAACTTGGGTCCCTGGTTCTGAGTAGAAAAACAGGATAAAGAGAGAAAGCAAGACAGATACAGACTCACAAACACATACACACGTGTACACATGCACACACGCTCGCTCCTAAAGAGAATGATGCAAACAGGACAGGGAGAATTGGAAGGTGATCAATTAAGACATTAAGTGTTTTGTGACACATGGACGCATCTGCATTTTGCAGGGATAACAAGGCCATCAGCTCATTTTCAGAGGGCTGCTGCCTTCTTCAGTTCAGTCCTCAGATCAAAGCAGAACTGTCTGCTTGCATTTTCCAATCAAAATGGGGATGCTAATTTATCCCCCTTAATGTGCAATGGTAAGAGACTCCTTCAATTAACTGAATTCTATAGCCAGCAAAATAAAAGGTATACAAAAGAGGCGCAGGCTGGAAGAGCCGAAATTCTCATTAAATCAAAAGGTCCAGTATTCATTACCTTGTGCATCTGAGGCTAAACACTAAATGTGGGGATCATCAAAGGAGGTTTAATGGGTTAAATTGAGAATATAATCTAATTAAAATATTAGACATGGCTAAATAGTTCTTTGATATTCATCTAAAGGTTTCATTAAAAATAGGTGCTTGAGTTTGTACGATAGGAGACTATCAATTTTAAGTAGAAACAAAAAATTTCGGGACCTCATCAGCACTGCTTCAAAGTGTCACCATTGTGTGGAGACAGGAAATGGAGATGCATCACTGCCAGGTGATGGGTTAGAGGTTTGGGGTGAGGCCAATCAAGCTTCATGATAATGATTTTGATGGTTGGCTGGATGGCAAAAAAAAAAAAAAACCCTTAGGACTAATTTGGGAGACAAATCTGCCATAGAAGAAAGAGAATACTTAGGGCTCAAGTTAGAATAAAGATCTATGTTTTATTCCGTGGATATTTTATTTTCTCCTTCCTTTTACTGTGTAGACAGTTTCTCAAAGGATAATTGATTATGCTTTTTGGGTTTTAAGTCTCTGGAGTTATTTCCCCCACACTCAAATTTGCACCATAAGGGTATCTTTAAATCTTTCTTGCAAGAAGAGTTGGGAGCCTGACAATAGAGGACACCTGAGAAGCAGTCTTGCAGCCCCCATATGGGGCTGAAGTCTATGGGCTGTCAACTCAATAAAGGATATTCGTGAAATCTTATCTTTCCAAGCTTCATAGATATATTTTCCTGAAATGCTCCTATCATTGTAAAGCTCTCAATCTGTTAGGGCTGTTTAGTAGTGAAAGATCATTTATCCAGCTTATTGAAAATTAATTACTTAGATGGCTCAGGTTTGCAGGGGAAAAATGAAAAGGCAATGGAGAGGCAGCAAGGGAGATAAATTCTGCCCACCAAATTCTTTTTTCCTCTCTTCATAATACCCAGAGAGCCCATATATTGAGGGATAGAGAGCTGGAAAATGATTTATTTTGTATCTTGTTGCATCTTGTAAAGTGAGGTTTTCATAACCTTTTGGGAAGACCCTAACCTTCCAGTCATTTCAGGGAATCAAAATTAAGCAACCAAACATGAAAATGGGAATCTGTAGGACTAGAACATAAAAGAGAGGGAGAAAGGAAAAATTTGCCATCCATAACCTTTTGCTTTCCATTGACCAGATGTTAGCTGAGGAATATGACACGTTTTCTGTTTCCTCTGTACCTTTGTGAGAAAGATGTGTGGCTGCGCTTAATAAAGCTAGAGGGAGAACAGGAATAAATACTGTATTTAGTCTGCAGGTAGTGGATGAGGAAACGATTTTGAGTATTAGATTTTTAGCTACCCTGAGAGCCTATGTATACATTAGTAAGTGGAATAAATATCTAAATAAAATCTTTATTAGAATACGTATTTCTCCATTATTTTGCCTTTTATAACGTACACATTTTATTTGACAATATAGAGAGCTTCCTGTCATTAGGAATGGGGGTATGAGAGTGTAGTGAGATGCTATGGAGACACAAAAATCCACAATAATTAAAACCTTTCACCGTGAACTACTGTTTTAAAATTCTTCACTCACTGGAAAAACAACTAACCAGCAAAGGGATTATTTTCATGTTTATTTTTTTGTTTTTAACTGTGCTATAAAAATGCACAGAGTTTTGGGTAGGCGAGGTCCCTGCTCATCCTATGAATATTTGAGAGTTGGATGAAATATGATTTGTTCAACATTTATTCTTATTCTAATAGGGAAAGGGACTCTTGGAAAAACAAGATGTATTTAGAAGAGTCACTTTGATTTTTTTTCTTTAAGAACTTTATATCTTCAAATGCTGCTTCTAACATAAAGGTAATGCAGGTTTTGAAGCACATCTTGGAGAGAATGAGCTAAACTTGCCCTGATATCTGCAGACTATCTGCTGTTTTTCAATAAGTAATTAAAAAAGAATTCCCCTTGAGTTTATCTAGTCTGCTATTGTCGACCATTTGCTATCAACTCTAAGTTCTCAATTAGCTTCAGTGTTATTATAATTACTGGATGTGTTTGCAAACAACTCCCAGCTAATAACTGTTGGGATGAAGAGTCATTTTCTCATGGTAGACTGGACTGTGCTTGCTTATGCTTGCTGTGATGTTTTGACAATCATTCATTAACCAATAATAGGGCCCCAATTGGAACCATTAGGCATCATGCCTTTGCTAGGCCTACCTTTTATATTGTTCCTCAATATTGTCTTTTCCTTGAGTTGGTTTCTAGATAACTCCTAAGAGACCCCTTACTATACAAAACAACTGTCATGAAAACAGCTGTCATTAAATGCAGCTACTTGTGAAAAAAATCTCCCTCTTAGAGGATGCACTTGTTGGAAACTCAATATGGAAAAACACCATAAAAAGGAGGCTAGGAGAGGGTATAGGGTTTAAAAGTCCTTTATTTATACCAACTTCTCTGTAGATTAGGCAGATTAGGCACTAAGTCTCAGTAACAAATAGAGTATCTGGTCAAATACAGGTCCTTATAATCACATACACCTGAAGTTCCCTTCTGTCTACTAGGCAGATTGTGCTTCATTAAAATATGAAACCATAAAAATTGATCATGAAGCTACTTGGAGCTATCAAATGCCAATATTGCTATTAGTATAATTTAAAGGAGGAGCAAAAAGGTGTTTGTGCAGAATCTTAAGCCCATATTTGGTGTGGCTGAGGATGTTCTGACATGAAGTCCCATCCCTGGGATGAGCTGGGGCCAGAGGAAAGTCTGTTTGGATCCATTCTTTGATTTCAACCTCTAACTTTCAGCAAATATGTCTGTTTTGTTTGGTTTTGTAATTTCAGATACCACCTGTTACTTTCAATATGCAAGAACTTTTGACTTGCTATTTTAGAGTGTTATAGACTAGATGATAAAGACTTGCAGTAATAAAGATCCTGTGTAATGTTTGACATCAACTGAATAGTTTAACCTGCTTCTGCTAAGGGTGGATTCCTGACAGCGTATGTGAAAGTGCCTGCAGGGTTTCACAATACTTAGGCTAACTGAGAAATGATTATGGGGAGGCTTTTAATGCTCTAAAAAAATTGGACATGGTGTCTTTTATTAGGCAATATCATTGTTGCTTTTATTAATGTCTCATAACAATGTAGTAATGAAGTTGCTGAATGATACATGTTTCAAACATGTTAGGGAGTAGTACATATTTCTACAAATCAAATTTGATGGAAGTTCAGGTCCAGAATTGAAATTCTTTTTTTTTTTAAAGATTTATTTATTTATGCATGTAAGAGCTGGCGTACAGGCCAGAGTTGTGGGAGGTGAAAGGACTCACCAGACCGAGTGGGGAGCAGAATAGGCAGATTGACTGAAATATACTGCTGAGGGGAACAGCAGGCAAAGCAGGAGAGTTCTGCTGTGCCATGTGGGTCCCCTCCCTGGCTGGAGGCAGGAACTCATTGAACTCGTGCTGCGGTGGCTGTTTGCTTCATAGTGCATTGCTTAACCCACTGCGCCACTAGGGAGGCCCAGAATTGAAATTCTTAATGGCTTCATTCCCCTTGCTTGGAAAAACCACTTCAGTGAATGACCAGGTGTGAAAGATTGCTGTGTAGATCACTACTCTCCCCTCACTATCAGTTGGACTGACTGCTTCAGAGTAACTTATCCTTTCTGGATGTGTTTCCTCTTCTGAAAAATTGGCAGTGGAGTAAGATAAAACCATTTCAAGCTCTAAATTGTTTTAAGAACCTCTAATAGAAATGGAATATTTAAACAATTTACCCTGCCCCTTTAAGTATGAAAGTGTGGAAATCTCTATATGTACTATTTTATCTTCCAGATAAAGTTTAATATTTTTATTTATTTATGCATACAAGAACTGGGGTTCAGGCCAGAAGTGCAGAGTTGGGGGGGGTGAGCAGATTCACCAGAGACAGAGTGGGGAGCAGAACAGATGGATTGGCTGAAATACACTGTTGAGGGGAGCAGTGGTGAGACAGGAGAGGTCTGCTTCACCATGTGGGTCAGCTCCCTGGCCAGGGATTGAACTCATGCTGCAGTGGCTGGAGATAGCTTCATAGTGCTGAGACTTAACCCCATGCGCCACCAGGGAGGCCCCAGAAAGTTTAAAGCCACTTAGGAAAGATATCTCATGTTTCTAGAAAAGTCTTCACCATATACCCTGCTGGGTCCCCTTTCCACCCCCCCCCCCCCAAATGTTTGGAAGTGTGTGCTGGATTTTCCTGAATGAAATCCTCAGGACTAATGTGAGGATTTTTCTAAATATCATTGNGCTGGGTCCCCTTTCCCCCCCCCCCCCCCCAAATGTTTGGAAGTGTGTGCTGGATTTTCCTGAATGAAATCCTCAGGACTAATGTGAGGATTTTTCTAAATATCATTGGAACATTTAACTAGTTTTCTATTCACCTTCAGATACTTGTTATCTTTCTAGAGCTGCAATTCTACTAGCTTCCAGCTTTAAGAGAAAGTTCTATAGAAGGAACTTGTATACCACAACATGGTATCTGTAAAATGAGACAACATAAGAGTAAATCTCCAAAGCTGATCTTCATGCCACTTGTATAGGTAAACAGATGTACCCTAAGTTATTAAATTTGTCTGTTTTTGAATATGACCATCAAGAATGCAATACAACATGTAAGGAAAAATAAGACCTGGAAATTTTGCAATATTCAGTTCCAAAGGATAAAGGAAAGTGAAGTAACAGCAATGAACTGCAGAAGGCTTTTGTGTCACCTACTCGTCTTTTGTGTGATGGCACACATTTGACAACGTAAGAGTGTGATGGCAAGTTGTCTGGCAGATTTGTATACTCGGAGTAAGCCACTTGGAGAAAATGGCTCCTACGGGGCCTGAGCTGGGTGTTTCTGGGCTTGTTGGAGGATTTCTGGGCAGTATCTTGGTGCTGTATTTGAACAACATTGGGACTGGACTGCACTAAAACAGGCACATCTTGATGTACCTTTATGTTTTCAATCATATATAAACCCTTTGCTAGATATAGAGTTTTTAGAATTATTTTTGAAATGGATGGGAATTAGCCCAATTTGAGTTCATGTCAGCAGAAACTGGAGTGTTTTTACTAATTTTTCTTTATCAGGAGCGTGAAAGAGAAACACAAGTAGATGAACTTAGTCTTTAGGTAATTCCTGAGTTTTCATTATTCTAAGGAAGGGTAGAGATAGTTTAAGAAATCAAAAAATGCATTATAAAACCATAGGCTTTATTCCCTGCTACTTTAGTCCAAATTCTAACTGATTTGAAAATAAATACTTAAAAAATATTTCTTCCTAGAAGTATGACAATATAGAATAGGGCCCATATTTTAAATCTTACACAAAGCAAGCATGGACTGCCATTAGATGGGGATGATGGGCCATCCCCTCCAAGCAGTTTCTTTACTGCACATCCAGGTGTTGGGTCTCCTGCATGTGTTGTCTATACAATGTGAAGCACCTTGAAAGCTGCCACAGCCTGCTTTTCCCTTTCGTGTCTGTTCTGTAGTATTTCCAGCAGTGAGATTTCTGGTAAAGTTTCTTCTTTTCCAGCGTAGTTTGGATTTTTCTTTTCCTTGGATGATTGATCTGTCAGATTTGATGGTTTGGGTTTGGGGATCGTCTTAGCATATTCCAAAGCCTAAAAAAGCGTAAAAGTAAAGTTTTATTTGAAATGGAAAGTGGGTCTTAGATTCCTTAAATCTAGTACTCGGAAAATGGACTGTTGCTACAGTAACATACTATAAGCTGTGGGTGGAGAGGGAGATCAAATAGAAAATGTGAATGATGCAACAGTTTAAACAAAAGAGATTAGCCACATGACATTATGCTGTGGGGAAAAAGCAGGAGTTGCAGATGGAATCATACACTTGTGCCTATGAGTATGTTCTTTCTAAAACTGAGTTTTGGTTAAGTGTATGAAAACAGGTGTCTCATGAATATGATTTGCTTAGCTTCTGGTAGTAATATTAAAACCAAACTTCTTAGATACTAGGACCTTTCCATCCAAAGAGGATTTTTTACAGCTTGAGACCAAAAGACATTGTGGTAGCTAATTTAAAAAAAAATTGAGCCTCCATCACAGCAACTCTTCTTGCTTCCAGGCTCTTAGACTGCTGCAGCGTAGATACTAGAGGGCTGAAATGATGATTTCTTTAATATATTTATAGAAGCCTGGATATGCAAAAAAGGCAGGTTTTTTTTTCCCTCCAGTGATGTGAGCTCTGAATTACAATAAAAAGAGATTACAATATCCAAATCTCCCTTTATATCAGCTTTATAGCTTAAGAGTTTCTTGAAAGCTATAATGAGAATAGGTAGTACATTTAGTACATTCACATTTAGGAAAAACTCCAGACTTCTCTCTGTGGAGGTGACTTCTGTAGGAATTTCTAATTATAACTTGTTGCCTTGAATCTCTTCATGAAAAAATTATGGAGAAAAAAAGAAAAAGTGGCACCATGGAAACTCTAGAGGATTAGGTCTCAAGGTCTGAGGAATAAAGGCAAGAGGGAGGAAATAGGATGGTTTGTGAAAGAGAACACAGAGTACAAATTCCTAAAAGAGTCACTTGTCCCTCATGCAAAGGGTCCCATGTCCTCAGTGGGATGGAGGCAGATCTGCCTCGTTCTGTCTCTCTGCAGAACGTATTTGCTTCACATCACCACTTGCGGTCAGATGATATCTGAGCAGAACATTCTGTATTTGCTGAAATCGCCTTTCTTGGGTAGAGGAATCTATATAGACAATCTCTCTGGAAACAGGTAGAGGAACTTGAACTTGAAAAAATGAAAGTCTTTGCTTATAAGTACTCGTACATAGCCAGTAGGCATGGATTTTCTTAAAACTCATTTCATGGTGGAGAAGGAAACAGATAGCTAATCAGGGTCATTAGTTTCTTCTAAGAAATCACCATATGCTCTTAATCGTTGTGTATGTGTGTGACAAATATGGAATACTAGGAAGAAAACACGTTGAGGACTAACAATAGCAAAAATCAGAAAAACATAAGATTCACCTTAAGTATCATTTGTGTGTATGTGTCATTTTTATATTGACATCCACGAGTGATGAATAGCTACAGGAATGGCAGTAGCTAAAACATCCCCTGTGTTCACTGTAAGCTGGAGGAGCTTATTAAATGATGAGGTAACAGAAGTTTTCTTTTTATTCCAATTGAAAAGACAGCTGCTTTAGTGAGAATTCCTTACCTTCTGCCGAGGGATGACAGATTTATTTTCGGTTTTTGCTGTTTGTGGCTTTGACAGAATGGATAGTGTCCTCATGTTGTACTCTTTCACCTGTTTTGCATATTCCTTTTGCTGTATTAATTTCTGCATCTGTTTAGAGAAACAAAGTTACAATGCCTCGCAGGTCCTGTTCAAGCCTCTTTTCTCTAATTCGAGTGACCCTCATTTTAGCGGCATGGCACATTGGAGCAGCACAGGGGAAAAGGGGTGGCCACATGGAAGGAGCTGGCAGTGGAATGGTTAAATTCTTGTTCCTCTTCGAAAGGGTCTCTCAGAGGGGGACCGTCATTGCAACAGCACAGTCAGTGTTCCCTTAACAGTGGCTAAATCACTTTCAGCCCCTTCTTTGTTGCATTTACCCAATTTATTTTCATTTTTGCTTCCAACTTTGAACTATACTCTCTTTTTATGCCTTGAGTGCAACTGCAGTTAAAACACATTAAATGAAGATCTCCTTTCACTAGAGGAAAGAGAATAAAGTGGATGCACTTTTCATGGGTTGGGAAACTCTTACCCTAAGTGTCTTCTCTGTAGCCACTCTTCAAAATTACCAAGATAACTCTATTGGGAAAGACCAACAACCCTATAACACACACATCTCTTTTCATGTGCACGTGCCCCTCTTTTCTGTTTGGGCCTTCAAAACTAAAAGGTGGATACATAAAGCCACATTGGCTAAGTAATTTCATTTCACGGTAAAAGGAGTGTCTGGGTCTCTATAACCAATGCTGTTGTAGAAAGGTCTCTATTCAGAGCGAGACATTTGAATTAGGACTTGGTTATGGGGGCGTTTATATTCAGTTTTGCTAAAGGACAGATGGGCAAAGCCAAGCGTGAGGCCGCTGTATGTACATCACACTCACTTTGTCTCTGATGGACTCAAGGTCAGGTCCAAGGCCTCCAAGCTTCACGTCTCTTTCCTGATAACCTTTCAGCTTAGAACTCTAAAAATACAATCAGACAGTTTCTTTTTAAGGACCTGGATGTCCCAAGTTGTTACAGCCACATAAGGAAAGGAAAAGGGAAAAGGGAGGTCGGGAAGTCCCTGTGGACTGTTGGAGAGTGGACACCCTTCTCGACAATTCTTCCATTGTAATGGTAGTTATTGTTTGTTGCTGGTTAGTTAACATGTTTGACTTTTCCCCTTCTGCAATAAAAGAAAATTCTGACAATAATAAATAAACATTTCAAGTGAGTCAAGTGCTGTTTTTTTTTTTTTTAATGAACATTTTAAAAGGAACATACAGACATCACCCCTTTGAGTTGTTGTTGCTACTCTTAAACCGAACACGTTAAACAAATGATTTCTTTGGAGAACAATGGCAATGAATCAGGTAAGCGCTCTGCTTCAGAAGAGAGGGCCCTGTCTAATGATGTCATAGTAGTCAAAGGAGGAAAACATTTAGGGGTTAAGAGTCTAGGCAAGATCCATTGAGAAACTAATTTTCACAGTGTGATTTTTTTTGAATATTGCGAGGGGCACAAATAATCTCATATGATAACTCTTCAATCCATTACAGATTTAAAGGGAAAAGAGTAAGCTCTTGAGGCAATTTAATTATTAGGTTATGACATGAGCAGAAACAGGCAAGAAGACCACACATGGCCTCTCCTGACTGTAGGATGAGGATCATCCCCAAACTGCTGTGCTTGACATTAAAATCCACTTGCTGCTTGTAGCAGGTGCCCTTGAGGAAATCAAATCTTTTTTTTACTTTGAGTTTGTGAACTTGTTTGGTTTCCTTCCTTGGGGAGGGTAAGGAAGGATAGGACTAAAGAGATGGTTGGGATGAAAGGATTGACCTTAGAGCACATTTGAGTTGGAGGTGGGGTGGGGAGAACACAGTCTTGCTGAAGAGCTTGCACCAGAGAAAGGCTACACCCCAGTAACACTGGTGATGAAGATGGTATTTTCTAGATTTTGAAAGCTGTTCATTACTAAGTCTTAAGATATGCTATGCATCTAATGTGCCCTTTTGAAGAATTTGGCAGAGATAGTCCAGACACTTAGAAAAATTTCGACATGATATAGTTACAGAACAGGTCCCAAGTCTTAGAAGCGGACCTATACATGCATGTGCATATGGAGACGTGTGTGTACACACACATCTGCCTCATGAACCATTACAATGATGCGTCTACCCATAGTGACCTACTGACTGGTACCCAGAGGTCATACTGATGAGCTTCTCTGTTACCATTTCCTACTGTGGAGGCTGAGCCCCCGACCCCAGCTCTGAGCCCTAGCCCAAGGGTCATGGTTGCAAGTTTGCTGGGGTAGGTTGCAGGCACATTTGGAAAGCTTTTTTTTTTAAATATTTATTTAAGCATACAAGAGCTGGGGTATAGGCCAGAAGTGCGGGTGTGTCTGTGTGTGTGTGTTTGAGGATCCATGGGAGACAGTGTGGGGAACAGAACAGGCAGACAGACTGAAGTACATTGCTGAGGGCAGCAGCGGGCAAGGCAGGAGAGGTCTGCTGCGCCATGTGGGTCCCCTCCCTGGCAGGCGGCAGGGATCGAACTCAGGCTGCAGTGGCTGCGGTTTGCCTCATAGTGCATTGCTTAACCCACTGCGCCACCAGGAAGGCCCTTGGAAAGCTTTTACTTGGGCTGGCACAGCCCCTGCCTCCCCTTTATCTTGCTCCCAATGTGGAAGTGATTCCTAGACCTGGAGCTGCAGCAGCAATTTTATAGCCAGGAAAGAAAGAAAAAACAACAAAGGAATCATACAGACACCGGTTCTGATATTTCGAGCTGTGGAACCACCAGTGCTAGCAACTACCTATTTGTAGACTCATGTAAGAAAATGAAGCCATACATTTTTCCATATTTCAGAAAAGAGGCATTAAGGATTCATGCCTTAGGTTTATTCACAAACATATCTAGTATGCTGAGCTCAAGAGCTTGATTTTTCAGAGATTGCATTATTTAAAATGCTCCTTTTCATGTGTTTTGTGGATGAATGAAAATGTACTTATTTCTTAAAGAATTGGTATCAGAACTATAAAGAAAGGTGCAGCAAATCCAGATCCAGAGTACACAGTCATCAGAATTAGTATTTGCTAGCTCTGCCAGTAAAATGGCGGTTGTTTCCCTAATCTTAATGGCGGCTGCTATGGACCACGGGGGCTGTGACCCTCCAGGAGCTGACCCAACACACTACCATGGGAAGGGCTGCGAAAGCAGAGACCCAGGGCAGGAGGAACGGTGGCACCTACCACGACCTCTTCTTCATGACCTTGTTTCTTAGCATGAGCCACGTCTTTGAGGATGCTGTAAATGGTCACTCTGACCTGTAGCTGAAAGCAACATCTCAGTGCTTTCAAGGACTAAGTCATGTATAGTTTAGACAACATGTCTACACTGCAAGGATGAGAAATTCTAGAAAACAGAATTGCCCAATAGAGAATGTTAAAGATTTAAAATCTAAACTCTTCCAGTGCATCTAATTCTAAAAATACAGAATTCTTTCTGAGAACTTTGGGCTCAAATCCTCATATACTTTGTAATTTTTTAAAGAAGTCCATTGAAGGGCATTTCAAAAAGAAATCCTTTAAGAAGAGACATTGTATGTAGCAAAGTCTCTCTTGCAGCTTCCTGTCCTCTAGCTCTCTCTAACCATGCTTCTGTAAAATTGTTCATCACTTATAAATATTTTTCTCCACTAAGCACCTGAGCGTTGCACCATTTTAGTGTATTCCCTGTCAGTAAATGGTTTTTTTATGCGTAATATTCTATTTGGATTACTTTTGGTATTTGGTTCTAGTTTGGTTTACTTTTTTTAGCCATTCCTCTAAATTACAACCGTTTGAGATGTGCATTGTTTATGGGCTACTGGTAATTTCTTTGAGACAAATGAAGAGAAGTGGAATTACTGAGACAAAAAATTGCTGAACGTTTGGACATTTCAGGTCAATACTGAGGACTGCCATTAGCGAGGTATACCAGAGCTCACGTTGTTGAAACCTTGATCACACTTTGAAAATCCTTGCTCATTTTTAACAGGTGAATGTAGAGATCATGTATTTCACGTTTGGAAATTTGTCCTTTTTCTCTCCTGCCATCTGTACCACCGTTTTGCGACCACTGTTTCTAGCTACCAAAGTAAACCGATAATGAGAAAGAATAAAAGAACTCTGCTCCTACCCAAGTCATAAATCCAATTTGTCCAAAACTGAGGAGAAAGAAATGATCAGTGCCCAGAAATCACATCCGTAGTCTGAAGCAGCTTAACTTTGAATTATTCCACCGACTTGCAAGACATCGTGAGGCATGAATAATTGCTCATTCCTGGCCCCCCTCCATTCTTACACTGACCTCACCTCCAGCCAAGGTCTTGACTGTCCAAGGAAGACAGAGCCCAGGGTCTGGCATTACATGGTGACCTGACGGGAGGGATGTGGTTCAAAGGGGCTAGTTCTAAATGCCACTGACCCCTTGGCAGGAAGAGCTACTTCTAGCAAAAGACATTTCTCCAAGGAGAGGATGACTCCTAACAGAGTTTGTTCTGGGTGACTGGCAGTGAAAAATCCTGGATTTACTTAAGTTTGGCTCAAGTAATCTGGATTGGTTCTCAGCCCTGCAATTTTGTTTGATCTCTTTCCATTGAGACTTTCCTAACAGCTTTATTGAGATATAATTCATAGGCCATAACAAATGAAGTTGTTCAATTCAGTGGTTTTTAATAGATCCTTCAAGTTGTGCAAACATCACCACAATCCAATTTTAGAACATTTTCATCACCCTTAAAAGAAACCTTGTCCCCATTATCACTCTCCCGCTCCACCTCCAGCCCTAGGCAACCACTAATCTACTTTCTGTCTGTTCAAAAGGCTTTTATAGTAAAATAATCCTGAGAATTTACTTTGATTTACCTCTCCTTGGCTGTTAGGAGATTAAAAGGTCACAATAGCATTATGCCTTCCCCCCTCCCCCTCCAAAAAAAAAAAGAATTTAGCAATGATAGTCCCATTAGGTCTCCAAACACAGCAGGGACCCATAGACATGTTCTTAACAAACCCCTGAGGGGGGGGCACTGTTAGTCTCTGCGGGAGATGCACCCTAGCTGACCCACCCAGCCCTTGGACCATCTGACAATGACCGAGACCAGGCCTGCCCCTCCAACAGGTTCAGCATTAATCTCTTTAGCCCTGGATACTATAGGACAGTCCTGATGGAAGGCTTCAGGCAGCCATCAGCCACACCTCTCAACACACAAGTGAGGTTTTTATTGTAAACAGTGCAGCGTATGCCTGCATCGAAAATGACATTGGCTTCTTGTGGGGATTTGTTTCAACTCTAAAATGTTGGTCCTGCTGTGGGGGACACTGCAGGGCTTCACTCCAGAACATTCCTCAGATGTGTAAGTGTGAGACAGTTATTCAAAAGCAGAACAAAAAACAATGCCTCCAATCCCGGGGACCAGCGAGTGAAGGAAATTTGCTCTGTGGTTGCTAAACTTAATCCAAATAAACCTCTTCTTAGAAGCAGTCAAGCAGTAATTGCCAGATTGTCTGTGAGCACAAACACATGAGTTGATTACTGCAGCGCAGCTCAGCATGGCCAGCACAGAGAAGTCCTTAAGCTGTGATTTTTTTTGTGGCAGGTGGTGACAGATATCTTTATACTATTTGTCATCCCTTGGCCTATGTTGGGCTCTCTGGCCTGATGTCTGGATTTCTTGGCGGAGGACAATGCTTAGTATTCATATATCAGCCGCCACAGAACTGCCAGGAGAGGAGAAAGGGCTCTGGGCCTATTATCTTCACAAATCCTCAAAATTTTAATGTGGTTCAAGTCGATTCCCTTGGAAACCAAAAGATTGGTTGTGCTAGCAAATAGGCATGACCTGGCTAATGATTCCCTCTGCTGGTGCCCTGGCTACCTGCTGTCCCATACAAATCGCTCACTTCTAAGTCATTTTAGCTTCTGGAAGAACTTGCAAGACAAAGAGTGCTTCTGTGTGTTTTTGTCAGATGTAGCCGGAGGCATTAGGATAAGAGAAGGATACCTTGGGATTGCGACATCCCTGATAGAAAGTGAGCAATTTTCTAAGTTGGAAGTAGATTTGGGAAGCAGAAACTGGATGTCCCTCTTCCCTTCCCGCCTCTGCTTATAGATTTCTGGGGACCCATGCTGTCTCCAGCACTTCCCCCTCGTTCTTTTCTCAGTATGACACAAATTCAATGACTAAGAGGAGATGGAGGGAAATGTAGTTGATGTCCTTTCTTTGCTAGGGTCCAGGCAAAGCTGTTGTTATTACCACACTAGTCTACCAAAAGAACAATTCTATTGTGCCTATGAGGAAATGGGGGTTCTGGTGAGTTGATAACTCCCCCATATTACGAAGTTATTAGGTGATTGAGCAGAGATGAGGCAGAGTCCATGACCTCTATTAAACCCTGCTCATCAAGAACTGAGTGTAAAAGCTTATGTTTTCAACCAGTCATAGTTGGCAAGAACGCTAGTCCAGGTTTTCTTCTGAGGTAGTGTGTTCAAGCTGTGCTTTAGGTCTGGGCAATACATAAGCTCTGAGTGAATAGGCCAGTCTCACCTGAGAATGTGTTGGCTCCAAAGCTTTGAATACATTTCCCTGTAGGAATAATATTGATAGCATGTGTAGTGTCTTGTTTCCCGCTCTAGTTTATAAAGCCCATTGAACTTATGAGGGACTTGAAACCAGTACTAAGCATACCCAGAACCCAACTACCATATGGTGATGATTCAGTGGAAAAAGAAGTTATTTGTGATCCCAGAAACATCATTTCTTTGTACTTATTGTGAAACTGAGGATTATTCCAGAATACTGATGGAATAAAATTGTTCACAGAGGTACCTTACTGCAGACAGAGGATTTCAGTACAGATTAGCCAAATGTTTCAGAAGAAAGCCAAGTCATTGCTGTCCTGGGTATGTGTTTTACTGCAGGAGCTGAGGTGAGATAATGGTCAAGAGGAGCTCTTGGGGAGAAGAGGGGACAAGAGAGGAGAGAGAGAGGGAAGTGAGGGAAGGGCAGTAGTAACAGGGCATTTTGCTCATTCAACTCTCTTCTTGGGTGTGAGAAGGTATCTGGGGAGACTTGGTCTAGATGAGGGTCCCAAGAGGGATGTGGGATCTTTCATGAGGCTGTGATGACTGAATGGAGAACAAAGCCTTTCTGCTAATGTAGCCCCATTCTGAGGTAAGGAGGTGGAGATGGACATCTATGGTAGCAATGGCTTCCAGGAGGAAGAAAGACTCCCAGAAGTAGCAGGGGCTTCGGTAAGGAAGTTCCTCAGGACCAAGCTCTACCCAGGAGTGGCCAAGACTATGAACTGACCCACCTGTTCCAAGGCTGAAAGCAACGGGAATGTCAACCAAACCCCACTCATATTCTCAAAATTAAATGGTTACTTGATAAAAATGCTTTCATACCTTAGAGCCGCTTCTTTTTCTATGCTTTTTCCCTTTTTCCAGTTGAAACAGATAGCCTTCAGAATTGCTGCGACTAATTTTCATTGAGTTCCTTTGGCTTCTCTCTGAACTGAGTTGGGACTCACTTTCTACCCTGGACAGTATAGGTGGGAATGTGATGCTGGGCGAGGCCCCTTCGCTGGGCTGCACCTCCGTCAGCTGCACTAAGGCTTGCTGGTGCTGCTCCATGATCTCCGCCAGCTGCGAGTCTGGAGACGCTCTAGTGGGTTGGTCTGAGGAGGAGTGGAATTTCCTGATAGGGAGAAAAAGTACAGATCTGTTAATACAACTTGAACACATAGAATGATTAGCGTAAACGACTTAGGACCATTTATCTGATGTACTTCTCGCTCCCCAAATCAAATGAATGACCTTGGGCTTAACCTTATCATAAATACACTGATTTCTTCAAATTATCTCCTTTTTTTCTTTAGTATATTCTGGGTTTTATTCAGACCTTTCATTTAGCATATTCAGGATAGAAAAGACACCAATTTGAAATAAATCAAAGTCTTTCTCACTACAAAAGAGATGGAAATGTCAGATTAAATAAACAGACTTTAAAATACATAGTTGGGTTTATGAGAAAGGCAGGGAATCTTCAAAGGTCAGAAGCAAAAAAGGACCTAAAACTAAAGCAGGCTTTGGATTTCTTTGTGCAAGTTTTGTTTTTGTTTTTTTTTAAGATTTATTTATTTATGCATATAAGTACTAGGGTACAGGCCAGAGTTGTGGGGGGTGAGAGGATTCACCACAGACAGAGCAGGGAGCAGAACAGGCAGATCAACAGAAGTATACTGCTGAGGGGAGCAGTGGGCACAGCAGGAGAGGTCTGCTGTGCCATGTGGGTCCCCTCCCTGGCTGGCAGCAGGGATCGAACTCATGCAGCAGCGGCTGCCGTTTGCTTCATAGTGCGTTGCTTAACCCATTGCGCCACCAGGGAGGCCCACTTTGTGCAAGTTTTGAATCCAGGAGCTTGGGTTTTAACATTTAATGCTGGTACAGGAGATGTGACATCTTGGCCCTGTATGAGGCAGTGGATCAGAGCTGAGATGTTTGTATAAAGGCTGTGTTCCTTAAAGACCTACAGTGACAAAACAAAGACACCAAAAAAGGGTGGATATGTGAAAAACTCACTCACCAGCCACGAGGAACAACAAAGCAAGCCTATAAGCCTCTCTGTCTTGGTCTAGGTTCTGAATAAGGTAAATAATTGTCCCTGAATTACTGTGGGACAATATTTGGGATTCAGTGTTACCTGATCTACACAATCATGGAACTCCAACACCAGGAAATTAACATTAATGTGATCCTGGAGGAAGGATACATTTGATTAAATGATGTCAAATAATGTTCCTGAAGTGGTTTTTAAAATGCCTTTTTTTCCTGATTATAGAATTAATACATCAGCATTGTAGGAACCTGAAGGATTCAAAAAACATACAGAAGAAATGAAAATAACCTCAATCTCTTTCCACAGAGATTCACTGTTAACATTTGGGAGTATTTTCTTCATATGTCATTTTGTATCTTATTTGTCTTTTCTCCTAATCATAATTTGCAGTGGCTACTTGATATTCAATATCATTTTACGTAAATGTTAGATTATTGTTGTCATTTCTAAAATATAATGTTCTGTGTGTATTTGTCAGTATTTTATTTTAAAGATTTATTTATTTATGCATACAAGCACTGGGGTACAGGCCAGAGGTGTGGGGGTAGTGAGAGAATCCACCAGACAGAGCAGGATGCAGAACAGGCAGATTGACAGAAACACACTGCTGAGGGGAGCAGCGGGCGAGGTAGGAGAGGTCTGCTACACCAGGTGGGTCTCCTCCCTGGCCGGTGGCAGGGATCGAACTTGTGCTGCAGTGGCTGTTTGCTTCATAGTGCGTTGCTTAACCCACTGCGCCACCAGGGCAGGCCCTCATCAGTATTTTAGGTTATTATGGTAGGCTATAACAGTGTTGAGGATTATTAGTTTCCTTCAAACATTACTTGCAGCCTTCAGAAGAGATGTTTTTTGACTGGGTTCCCTGAATCCCTCTCTCCTTTGGACATCTGGTTTAACCACTGTGGAATAAGTGGAATAAGAAGCAAGTACTATTTTAGGCATAAATCAGAGCCAAGGATGGGGGTAGGTGAAATTTTCCCTCTCATCTGACAAACTCCATGACTCCTCCCCATGTTCTTTTGCCTTCTCCAGCAGGTTCTCATTTCTCCCCTAGCATATCACTTGAGAAAAGAATTCTTTTTTTTTTAATATAAATATTTATTACATCATCCTTCATACTTGTACAATGTATGTTTTCCCCATGAGATTCCCACCACCAATTCACCCAGGCACCACCGCCATAGTGCCTTGTGCTCTTCCCAACTCTGTCCTTTCCTTACCTCTCCTCTTCCCCTACAGAATGTCTCTGATCTATATTTGCCTGATGGTTTTGATTTTTCCTTTATTATAGTTACTTTTTTCCCCCCTGACCCCTTATTTGGTTCCTCTACATTCCTCCTATAAGTGACACCATTGGATAATTTGCTTGAGAAAAGGGCATTCTTACCATAGTATTTCTAAGTTCTTGTATCTTGTCTCTGCTGGAGTCTGTTTGGGTTGCTTCTTCTGTTGAGCTGGTCCATTGATGTTTATATTAGAGACAGAATGAGAGTCTCTCTGTCTCGGTGGCACCTGTCTCTTAGACAGTTCAGTGAGGTGATTCAAGTCCATATTAGAAAGGGTGTCGAGGTATAGCTGCTGATAGGAAAGACTTTTCCCTTCTTGGTCTTTGCGTCCTCGTTCCTTACTAACATTCATTGCATGATAGCCAACAGTGTTTTTGCATAACACCTTGTCAAAAGCCTGCTTTTGTGGAGCCAATGAATCGGAGGTTACTTTGGGTTCCTGGCTCCTAAAAATGTTCGACTGTTGTACGTCATTGTTCAGGGCGTTGGTCATTACAATGGCTTCATGTTTTGCTGCGGTGTCAGTGGCCTTGTTTTGGTTTTGCTGCTGTTTTACAGTGTTACTCTGGTTCCCTTGCTTGATGACTGGCTCTTCAGTCACCAGAGACTTGAGGTCTTTGTGATGGTCATACCGTCTTTGCGTCTTATGCTTGGCTCGTCGTCTGGAAGGCTGCTGGCCATTGGACGTTTCAGAAGATTGGCCCCTTAGTCCACTGGTTGATTTTGCACTTTCCTGTTGGGACCACTGTTCCTGGTAATTCTAAAACGATATTTTTAGTTAATGTAAAATTAAAAGCTAGGCATGCTTCACCGACTTTAAGGCTTTTTTAAACTGGGAGTTGAAACTTCTAGTCAGGTTGCTATGGGATTGAGAGAAAATAAGGCACAGGATCCTTTCTGAATTTCTGGCAATTAGGATGGTTATTTGAATCATTCTTCCTGGCCATTATAGGTTCCAAATTTTCTAGAACGAAATGGAGACCTTAAAAATTGTTTTTTTGTTTGTTTGTTTTTATTAAGGAAATGTCTTTGATTGAAAATACTGTGAAGTGTAGTATTACCAAATGGGGAGGAACGAGTTTTACCTCTAAAGATAAGAACCTGCTTTACCTCTAAAGATAAAAAGTACAAATCTATCACCAAGTATAAACTTATTTGAACCATGATGAATATTTAAAAATATTCATCAGAAAGAACATCAATGATTTGCTTTACCAACCAAGTACAAGGGGAGTATGAAATACAATTCAGATTATCAGATCTTCTTACTCATAAAGGTCAGAAGGTAGAAATGACCCCTTCACCACATGAAACAAATTAGATTTTATTCAGAGGGTTTTAAGAGAGTCTCCCTGTGATAGGACATCTGCGAGACCACAAGGGTTGTTTTGCTTCTGTTCCTTAATGTAGCCTGTACTTAGGCAATCAAACATCTGGGGGATATTTCAATTTCAGGACAGTCTTTATGCTTTTCAAAGTCTTATAACAACAAAATGTACTCTTGGTATAATAGATACACTATGTAACTATATTGTGCGAAAGCCATTTAGACATATTTTCCAAGGAATAAAGTACTCATTATTTGGTGAAAAACTAGCTGAGTTAAGAGGTCTTTGGAAAGAATGATTAAATGCTTACTGAAAACAGTAAGGTACCATGTGCACCAGTGTATTATCTAATGGGATGTACTTTTTCCCTTTCTGAACACACACACACAAATCTCTGTGGCCTGTATCTATGCAATGTTAATTGAAAAATGCAAGTATCCTGGGTCATATGAGAAGAAAAATCTTGAATAAATCACATTTTTGCTTGCTACACAGAGAGACCAAATTACTGCTATGAGTTCCATCCTTGCTTCCCATTTCTGATAATAATTGCTAAGATTCATCCTATTCTCATATAATGTTGAGTGGTCTTCTATTGCTAGTGAAATCTCATTATAATGGTAAGATTAAGATTGTTAGATTTAAAGCAGTGATATGTGATATTCTTTTATCAGATTTTTTTTCATTAAATTTTTTCTTAGATCAAATTTTGAAGCAAGAATATAACTTTTAATTTGAAATTTAGAGTGTTTTTTGTAGAACTTGAGCTTTTTAAAGGATTAGTCAGGTTCTGGTTAGTTCCTCTAAACTTCACAGTTTTACTTGTGCTTTTTCCAAAAAGAAAAACTTCCTGGTCTGTTGCAATTGAGAAAGGTTCTCCGTCCCATGAAGTATTTTGAGCTGCCTGGGGGAAATTTAGGATGAAGGATTTGCAAATAGCCCTGAAAGCATCCTCTGGGTAGTGCATCCAGAAGAAATGTGTTATTTTATAATCTCATGGGTGCATCCATGAAACATAGTCATGCTTTCCGAGGCTGTTATCACTGTTCTCTAGGGTCAAAAAGACCCCCTTTGCTATGAACTATACATCAATTCATATTGGTCATATCAGGCCTCCCTGGTGGTACACAGGGTCAAGGCACAGAGCTGTGGAACTATCTGCAGCCACTGCAGCACAGTTCTGATTCCCGGCCAGGGAGGTGACCCATGTGGAGTGGCAGACCTCTCCTGCCTTGCCTGCTGCTCCGCTCAGAAGTGCATTTCCGTAGATCTGCCTGTTCTGCTCCCCACTCTGTCTCTGGTGAATCCTCTCACCCCCACACACCTCTGGCCTGCACCCCAGCTCTTCTATGCATAAATAAATCTTAAAACAACAACAACAACAACATACTGATCATCTCATTCTTTTCAACATTTGTTCAGACTTCTACTTGCTAGGGAAGTAAATGACCAAGAATGCTTCCCTGCTGTCTTCAATTGTCTTTTTATTCTCCTAGCCTCACCAAAGAGGGGAAAAATTTATCAAGCTCTCCCCGCTAGAATACCAGGCCCAAATCTTGGGTTACCAGTTGGTTTTAATCACATTACACCTTTGCTGCTGACAGTTTGCTTACAATAGAACTCTTCACAGGGTGCTTTGTCAACAGGGCCAAGGCCTCATCATTTTATGAAACTTCAATTGTCTCAAGTGTTAAATCTGCTATTCACATAAACGTAAGTGCCCAGAGATGGCATTTCACTTCCAAGAAAGGAAGACATTTAGGGGCTTGATGTGATTTCTCTCACCTTCCAAGCAGCCTACTTGAGATCTGTGGTTTACTGAAGATTTATTACCCCACAATTGAGGCATCAGGTGTCACTCTTTAGGTGGCAAGACCCGAGTCCCCTGAAGTTAATATACAAAGCCATTCTCAGGCTATTTAATCTCCATCAGCACTGAAATCCTCTATTTCATCCCACTCTCACTGGGGTTCTTTTGTTACCCACACTCGCAATCAGTCCCTACTACATGCACTCAGAATAACTGCTTAATGGCGGTGGGCTTTCCCGGTGCATGCAGAGTGGGGCCCTTTGGCTAAAGGAGTTCTTGTCTCGGGAATCCTGATGCTTAATGCTGAGTTGATAATTTCTTAGTAAGACTTGTCCTTAGTTATTAATGTTCCTTCACACTGTGCCGTCCGAGGGAAGTTTGCCCCCAACCCCGTGAAAGGCAGCGCCTGGCTGTTTCTCTTTTACCACGATTCTGTTTCTGCATCAAGAGCAGAAGGAAGAACTGGCTCAGGATGCAACCAGAAACTTCATCTGCTGTAAAACAAGAGCCATTCTTTAGGTAAATTCCTAGGAGTGGGATTAGAAATTTCACGGGGATGAAAAATAGACACTGCACAAAAATGAAAAATACCGTAAAAATATATATATAAAAAGCAAGAACAAAAGCCATTCTTGCTTTTCGTTTCCCCATTTCCCTGACCAACCCCAGAGTGCTGAGGGTCGTGCCTGGGCACCATGACCAGCTCTGGTACAAATTTTCCCTTGTGTTAACAATAAAGTAGTACTTTGAGCTTGGATTATAAATTTCATCTGATTATATTCAGCAAATTTACAACATGCATATTAAATGGCTCTGATTTTCAGCACCAGCAAGAAAGTAATGGATGCTGTAATGAATGAAAGAAGCTTAGATTTGTTGATACTGTTGGAGGTAGAACCAAAATTAACTCTTTGGTAATGTGGGAAGATTCTTTAAGGTGTAATGACAGGACTTTGACATTAACTAGTCAGAAATGATACATACTTCTCACTCCACCTTTCCTTTTCCTTGTCTGGAAAGTCAAGAGTTATTTTAGAGTGACAAGAAGGAAAATGTCCTATTGCATCTTTCTGAAAGCTTACTTATGGGGGAACTTGCTATTTTGTCTATTGCCTTGAGCCAGCCTGCCTGGGGGTTTCTTCTGCTAGTTGGATGTACTATTCCAACTGGCCAGCAGGAGTCAGTATTGCATCCAGTACTGGGTGCACAGTGGTGATGGGATTTGGAAATCTGGTGAAGTCACAGGAGAGCACAGAATGATTTAGGATATAGGGGGAGAGTTGAATGAAGAGGGATTTCTTGGCTTGAAGGAAAGATCTCAGGCACGTGTAAGACTTACATAGAAAATGATGATGGCTCTAGAAGCAACAAAAACGTAAGAATTCTCCCTTGGGCCTCCCCTGGTGGCGCAGTGGGTTAAGCAACGCACTACGAAGCAAATCGCAGCCACTGCAGCACGAGTTCGATCCCTGCTGCCGGCCAGGGAG
>JAGFMF010011443.1:6552877-6571573 GCA_019455555.1 Galemys pyrenaicus | reverse complement strand
CCCCCCCCCCCCCCCCCACACCTCTGGCCTGTACCCCAGTGCTTGTATGCATAAATAAATAAATTTAAAAAAAAAAAAAAAAGAATTCTCCCTTGAAGCCTTCAGCAACAAACACTGGCCTGCCTAAATCTTAAATCAGCTTATCGAGGCTAATTTCAGACTTTCTGACCTGACTATAAAATAAATTCATGTTGTTTTAAACCAAAAAAAAAAAAAAAAAGAAAATGATGATGGCTATCAGTTCTCAATATTTTACCAGTGAAAACACAAGGAATTAAATTGTCTGGGAAACCTTCTCTCTGGCATATATTCTCTTTCATTGTCCCCTGTCTAGATTCTCATTCTTTCTGGCATATAAATGTGTTCTGGTCTCTCCCCCCCCTTTTTTTTTTAAACAATGAATCCCTCAGTTAATCTCATTCTCTGGTTAAACTCTGTCTCTCATGTTATTTCTTTAAGCAAGAGTTGAATAGATTCAGCTAAGAAAATAAAGACACATAAGGTTCTTAGTAACTTGTGTTTACCTTATATTATAGGACACAATGTCTTCAGAACCATACATGATGTCCTCTCTTGGAGGCTGATTTCTTCCTAGGGCTACATTCTGGCTCCTCTCCTCCTCCTTCTCTTTCCTTGTATTGAACCTCTTGACCTTATTTTTCTTTGCTATCATTATTATCAGCGCTCTCATCATTGGATAATTATAGACTCTCTCTCTTAATTCACAGCCAAGCATCTTGAAAGTGCAGGCTGCTCGGCTCTTCATTTCCCTGTCTCTCTTCTGACCTCTACACCTGCAACACTCCCTCATAATCCCCACTCCCTGAAACTCTGCCGCTCAGGACACTGGTGATGTCGCTAAATCCCATGGGTGTCTTTTTCTCAACCTCTTATAATTTTTAAGCTTACTTATTTTAAAATTGTATTACTTTTTATTGCATTAATGTTGGTGTACCAAACCTCATATGATTCAGAGGTATCGTTTCACCCTTTCAAAATTACACTTAACAGAAAAGTTGCAGTAATAGCACAGAGAATTCTCAGATATCCTTATCAATGATAGAGTCACCAGTTTTTAACATTGTGCCACATGTCATCACTCTTGCTGTCTGTCTCTTTGTATACAGGGAGGCGCACAAGTAAATATAGTTCTCATTTATATTATTGCTTGCATTATCACCTTTTTTTTGCTGATTCATTTGAGATTTGCATGTAGAAGTCATGTATATCACCTCCCTTCCATGGCTCATTTTTATTTGCAGAGTTTGCTGCTGTTCACTGATGCCTCTTTCTTAAAGGTTTCATCTCTTGGGTTCCCCCCACTCTATTTTTTTCCTGGTTAACTCTGTTTTACTAGTTACCACCACTTTTTATTGGTTAAGGATCTCTCTGGCAATTCCTTCTTAGTCTCCACCTTCTGCTTGCTGCCTTTCCTTCTTCCCTGCCTTAACATTCCGCCATTCTCTCCAGGGCTCTGTTCTTTTTTTTTTAAAGATTTATTTATTTATGCATATAAGAGCTGGGGTACAGGCCAGAGATGTGGGGGTTGAGAGGATTCACCAGAGACAGAGCAGGGAGCAGAACGGGCAGATCAATGGAAGTACACTGCTGAGGGGAGCAGCGGGCACAGCAGGAGAGGTCTGCTGTGCCATGTGGGTCCCCTCCCTGGCCGGCAGCAGGGATCGAACTCGTGCTGCAGTGGCTGTGGTTTGCTTCGTAGTGCGTTGCTTAACCCACTGCCCCACCAGGGAGAGGGCTCTATTCTTGACCCCCTCTCTTTTATAATTCTTGGGGGGCATGATGGCAATTCCCACAGCCTCAACATACCAGTGAATTCTTAAGATGCAAATGCACGTGACCAGCTCAGAGATGCCTAAGTTCCAAGTTCAGATCAGATGTCCCTTCCCCATTGTCACCTCTACACTCAGCAGCAAACCTACCCCTGACCTCATGTCCTCCCTGCCAGCTCCAGCACTAAAACCCTCCTTTTATTCCTGTGTGAACTGATGCCGCTAATCAGATACCTAGAAACCATTCTCTTGCTTTCTCCCCTATTCTCCGTGTCGTTAAGCAATTGCTTGTATAAGACTTTAAGCAAATGCTGTTTGTTAATTATACTTCCTGACCCTCTCTAGGCAGGGGCTAAGGGGCGTCTGAGGCTGTCCTGACCTGAAAGAAGTTTAATCCAGTTGGTGGAGGAAGTCACGGCCACTGTGCTGAAAGAGAACTAACTGTGCATGGAGTGTGACAGCAAACGCTGCTACCTCCATGTTCTCGCACCCTCTTGGGTGGAAACCACAGCAAAGGTCACCTGACTTTCTAATCTTATTTCTTCCAATCTATTCTTCAGACTGTGGCCAGCATGAACTTTCTAGCATGCATACCAGATTAAGTCATTAGGTTTCTCAAAATTTGCCAGTGCTTCCTGTTACCCACAGCATTAAATTTCAACTCTCTTGATGAAAAGCCTGTCATGGTTCTGAGCTGTGCCCAGTCAGTCCCACCTCTCCACTCCCTCACACATTCTCTGTCAGTTACTGGACCATGCGCAATACTGGAATACTATGTTCTCTCAGACCTTCATGCCTTTGCCCCCATTTGTCTGCTGGGCATATTTTGATTCATCCTTCTAGGGTCAGCTTGAATGCTGTCTCGCTTTGGGAGTCTTTTCCTGTTTTTTTTTCGTTGTTGTTATTGTTTAGGTCCAAGTGCTTGCTTTAGTACCACTGCATTTTTATTTTTATTTATTTTTTAAATGATTTTATTTATGCACACAAGAGCTGGGGTACAGGCCAGGGGTGCCGCGGGTGAGAGGATTCACCCGAGACAGAGTTGGAAGCAGAACAGGCAGATTGACTGAAATACACTGCTGAGGAGAGCAGCAGGTGAGGTAGGAGAGGTCTGCTGCTCCGTGTGGGTCATCTCCCTGGCTGGGGATTGAACTCACAGTGTAGTGACTGTGGAAGCTCCACAGTGCAGTGCTCTACCCCCCTTTGTACCACCAGGGAGACCCCACACTTCATTTTATGCCTATCTTGTATTATTGCTTTAAAATGGTTATATCACTGTCTTCCCATTTTTGAGCCCCTTGAGGGTAAGGAAATTTTAAAAACTTTTTTTTTTTTTGGCAGGTTTGTTTTTTTTTTTTTTTTAAAGCCATGGCTTTTGGGCCTGGCACCTAATCCTCAGTACCTGGAATATAGTAAATACTCAGTAGTAAATATTTCTTGTGTGAATTATTTTGATTTCACATAAAGGTATCTCTTATTAATGAGAGTTATCCAAGGGATATTTAGCTTCTCTGAAAGTCATCCTGCCAGAAAACAATGTCAAAGGCGACCCATTTTCACTTGCAGACTGATGACATGACATTTAAAGTTCTCTTTAACTAATTGGAGAATACTTATTGGGCATCAGCCCTGGGCAAGGCTGTGTTAGGTGATCTGGGAAAAGTGCCATGTTAAGTGTTCCAGGTGCTTCTGGTGTATTTGGTACAAAAGCAGCTCTAAGACAAGGCCAAATATGCCAAGCCTTGAGGGAATGTTCTAGACTGCTGGTACAATGGGAGCAGAGAGAGGAACTGAGCATGGGGACTGGGCTAGCTGGGAAAGCTCTGCAGGAGAGAGGACCGAGAGAAGGCCTCAGATCTGGGTAGCCAAAGCGGAGAAAGAGAGGCAACCTGGAGTGTTTGTATGCTGAGTGCACCCATTGTGTGCAAGGCAGTGGGCAGTGAATGTATCTTTTCTGCATAAAGAAAGGAAATCGTTCCTTTGTCTATGCTATTGCTGTGATTTTAGCACTAACAGACTTTAGATGTTTGGCTCTCTTTGTCTTCTGGGACAGGTTATACACAAATGAGTTGTAGTCTACACAGAGACTAAACAGTATTCTTTTGTCTTCTGATTTTCTTCCAAAGTTGGTTTTTTGTTTCTGTTTTGCTGCTTCTCTCTAGGGCCATGTCATGAACCAAGGACTGTGATTTGACCTTGATTATTTTTTCTTTGCCCAAGAATCCTACACTTTTTCCTTAGTGACACTAATGACAGCTCTAGGTTACAATAATTGTGTATACTTCAAATGTGTTTTGTAAAATAGTTTAACCAGAAACAGACAGTCCTAGAACCATAGCATTTTGTAGCTGGCATAGACCTTGTAGCTCATTTTGATCAACTCTTGATTTACTAAAGAAGAAACTGAGGACTTGGGAAAAGTTTGTCCAAAGTTACACAGCAAGTAAGCAGGAGGTCGAGACCCAGAAATTAATGTCTTTGGATACAGCCCATTATCTGCAACACACGATGAGCCTTAAGGCATTTTCTTTGTCCTCTCCATCTTATTGGCCAAGCTCCCCAGACTTGCTATCAGTATCGTAACCTGTCCCTGGTCCCGTTTCTGTTCCTATTCTCTTAACTGCGGGTGTGGCCACGCTAGCACTCTAGCATTAGCTTCCAGGAGACCTAGGCGAACATCAGCTTTTATCTTTATTTTTGCAATTCTAAGAGTGGCCCGGAGGCCACTGGGGAAGGAAAATGATGATTGGAGTGTTCCCTCTTTTCCAACTTCTCTGAAAATGGCGTGGACTTTATTGTTTGACTACTTTTACCACTCTGTATAGTTTTTACTGATCATGTCCACAGGCTTCAGTGATTTCCAAGGGCTCATCCCTTCTTAAGCAGAGATAAAACTAGGCCCAAGTGACCAGTTCCACATCCATCCATCCTCTGACTCAAGCAGAAGTCAGCTGCTAATGCTTTGCTTGATTTTTCCAGAAAAGTAGTCAGTGGGAATAGTTTCATAAGAATCTGTCTTGAAACCACATCATGATTTCAGAGTAGCACACCTTTTTATGTCAGAAAAGGATGTCTTTATCCTAATGAGCTCAGTGGCTCATTCGTAGACTTTCACTTTCTGTGAAGGAGGATTCTGTGGGACATCCATTATTAGGCACCTGTACCCCATCACCTAGGCATATAATGGGACTGCTAACTCCAAAAGGAAGCCGACTTCAGAGAAGTGCAGAATTGGACAATGTTTTGTAACTGTGATTTATCCTTCCGCCCATTGCTCCCCACTGTATATCCTCCATGCTTTTTTCCTGTGAGGGCTTTTAACTCTGAATGTTTAAAGAGGGATAGGATGAGTTTCCTCCCTGAAACAGAATCTTTGGAAAAACAGAGTTGACTGAACAAGCAGTGGCTTATCTGGGTAGAAGCCAGGCTGACCCATAGGGAGGTGGGCATAAGAATAGACCCTTAAGTGATAAGAAGTCAGTCGTGACCATTACTTGTATTCAGCAGTAACCCTTGAAACACACTTAAAATTCAATCTAGCAGGTAACCTTTAGCTGTTGGGCTCTTTGATGCCATTTGTCTTCAGGATCGATGGCAGCATTTTCCATCTCTTTGGCATTCTGAAAGGACGTCTTGTCACTTACTCTGACCATGTAGGAGATCTAAGAGGGTAAAACATATATAGCATGTTAACTGTAGTCACTGTAGTTTTAGAGCCTCAAGGCTCAAGTATGTGTGCTGCAGAAGTCCTGCAGAGCTACGTTTTACTCTGTTAATTTTAAGGATTCATCTCCGTCCTTGAGGACCTGGATGCTCCCAAGGAAAACGGAATAAACAATGTTTTTTCTTGGAGGGATCTGATAACTTGTGCTCTTAGGTGAAATGAACAATTATTTTTCAATGCTCCATTCATATTCATGGAGATAAGATTTTGGAACAGTTATCTGAACTACATGCTGCAACTACTGTTTGAATGTGTCATGAAATATGAATATAATGATTTAATGCTACATGCAGGATGATAACAATAGTAGTAATAATATTTAATACATACTGGATGATCATGGTGTGCTAGTAGCCATTCCAAGCACTTATAGATAAGTTAATGCTCACAACTACCTTATCAAAGATACACTATTATTATTCCTTAATTGCAAATGAGAAAAGGGAGGAACAGAGAGGTTAGGTAACTTGTCCAGAACCAACCAGCAGTTAGTAAGCAGAGTTGCTAAACAGTTGGATACCAGCTCCTGAACACTGAACAATTTTGTTAAATGAATTTACTTCTTAGAATACCACCTTTGACAAGCAGAATTTGTATTTTTGGCACTCAGTGAATTTGAATGATGCTGGGTTTCAAAATAGCCTAGGAAGCTTTTTGAAAAAATAGTAATGCCCTGATCTATCCCAAACCAATGAAGTCAGAAGCTCTTGGGGGTGGCCCCAGATAACAAAATGTCCCTACATGGGTCTAATCTGCAGCCCGGTTTCAGAATCCCTGATGAAAGCAGCTACGTGGGATTAAGCCCCCAATTTATTGAGGTGTCTTTGTTGCCTCCATTGCTTTCCTGTAAATGAAGTAGTCTCAGTGCTGTGTGGAATCCTAACCATCATATAGCATTTCAGAAAACAACTTAAAGTCATCCCATCTCTATGATGGGATAGATCCTGCAAGTAATTTAATTAAACTGCCAGCATTTCTGTCCCTGGCACCCACTGCTTGCCTAGACATATGTCCTGTCTCCTGGCAGAGGTTGGCGGGGGTAGGGGGTTCCTGATTGTCAGTGTTAGTGCAGCTTTTAAAGATGATGATCAAGGAAGAGAAGAGGAATATGGTGATCTTACAAAGACTCCCTTTCTCTGGGAAGCCGGCTCCTTTCAGTCACCCATGGGGTAAAATGTTAGCTCTCTTAATCTCTCTTTCATGGATGATGAACACATTCTCCCATCATTGAGCAACTTTGCTTTCAAGAGTAGTGCTATGTCATCCTGCCATTTCTGTTCCTCTGCCCTCTGAAATAGACCAAGTCCATCTCTCTCTGAGTAAGACTGTTAGAAGCTGATGAGGATCTTCCCTAAGGCTTCTCTTAGATACAGACCCCTCTCAGGGTTTAGCTGCCCTTCCTGCTGGAGCAGGTTACTTGGTTCCGGGGTCATTGGGCCACTTTGCTTTATTACCTGTCCTTGCTGCTCTGCCGCTCTCTCTACTGATTTAATTAATTTTTAAATTTAGATTCAGGCCTTAATACTTGTTTTGCCAAATTCCCAGGGGGAGGGGAGGGGGGGACTGTGTATTCTGGGAAGCAGCAAGTGTAACAATGGAAAAAACATAGGATTGAGATTGTGTCCTGCTTGCATCCAAGTTCTCCCTCTGCTACTTGCTTTTACTTCATACTGATGCAGGCTAGTATTCAGTATGGAAAGAGGCTGAAATATTTGCTAAAATTAAACACTTAGCAATGACAAGAATCTTATTCCTTACCATTCCATGTGGCTTCTCTGGTAAAGACATGTTGCTTGATTTTGGGTGTAACCTTTTCTCTACCTCAATTCCCATCTGTCCTCATATACAAAGGGTAGGCAAATAGACTATTTGGAAGTTTAAAGAGTTTAAATACCTAAAGTTTGATCTGAAAGTGGGGGAAAAATGAAAATAAAAACTTTCATGCTTGAATCTTCACTGCTAATCTAAGGAACAAACGTACTATTTGATCCTGGGATTTTTCTGTTTACAAAGGGTCATAACCACTGGTTTGGCAGAACCCCCTACTCCACCAGTGGAGAGGTGCTACAACACCATGAAATGGTTTTACCTGGATGGAAATGGGAACTCTAGAACTGTAAATGCTGCTGTTGAAACCCTTCTGTTCTTTCAGCTCCTCCCTTTCACAGTTCTATTCAGGAAGCACTAGATGATTGTAAAAACATTCGGTTTTACAACCTTTTTCGTTATTGCAAAGATTTCAGTCCCCTATTGCCACAAATTGAGAAAGGAGTACAACTCATTAAAAAGAAAAGTTAAGGGCCTCCCTGGTGGCGCAGTGGGTTAAGCAACGCACTATGAAGCAAACCGCAGCCTCTGCAGCACGAGTTCGATCCCTGCTGCCAGCCAGGGAGGGGACCCACATGGCACAGCAGACCTCTCCTGCTGTGCCCGCTGCTCCCCTCAGCAGTGTACTTCCGTTGATCTGCCCGTTCTGCTCCCTGCTCTGTCTCTGGTGAATCCTCTCAACCCCCACATCTCTGGCCTGTACCCCAGCTCTTATATGCATAAATAAATAAATCTTTAAAAAAAAAAAAAAAAAGAAAAGTTAACTTTGTCCTGGAGGAGAAATGAAGGTCACGAGAGCAAAAAAATCTAAAGAGCCTGCTAAAATGGCCAGCAAATAATCCTTTTCAAACTGCACACGGGCCGGGCCGTGTCTGGAGCCTGGCAGAAGGTGAAGTTGGCTTGTTCTGAGAGCTGCTCTTAGGATGTCTGATTCTCTCTGGCTTTTTGTAAAGGCCGTTTTGTTTAGTTAATTCAGGTTTTCGATTGTTTGATTGTTCCATTTACAATTGTTTGGTTGATAATAATGGGATCCCTTGTAGCTCTGGTAGCAAGTTTACAAATTGAAAATGCATGGTCTTAGGCTTCCTTTCCCAGAGAATGTTTTGGTGAGACTCAGTGCCTGAATCGCCCAGGAGAGAGTCTCTGTCTGGGCAAGTAAAGCATACTTCTACATTATCTCTTTGAAAGTGGAATGGGACACAACCTCTGCCAGCTATTTTTTTTTTTTTTTTGTGAACCATTCTATTAATACCAATCAAATCGAGAAAATGATCAAATGAAATTGCATTTTGAGCATCATAAGCTGTGTAATGTCTATTCTGTTAAATTGGGGCCTATAATTGCTTCTCTACTGAAAAGATACAACAAAGACAGCAATCATGGTATGTCATTATCCCAGACTAGAAAACCGGCCTTTGCTGGGAGGACTTCAAAGGCTTGTGGTTCTCGAATTGCATTTGGCTGCTATTGTTGAAGCACAGGCAATCTTGATTAGGTGTTTACACTGAGGTAAGGCGCAGAGCAGAGAGCCTGAGTGCCTGGGTCTAGAGCCATTAAAAAATTGTACATTATGTTCCTTGCTTTGAAGTGAGGGTTTGTAGGTAGGAAAGCAACTCAGATTGAGTATAGCTGAGCTAGATTGGGCTGCTGCTTCTCTCTCAGAGAAACTCATCAGGTTCTTAGAGATTCAGCACCATGGAAAAAAGTCGATGCCTTTGCTGCGGGCGCTACGTGAATTCGTGTGTCCTGCACAGACACACACCGAAGCGTCTAAGCAGCCTGTTAAGTTCTTCAGCCCCTGGGGGTTTTGCTCCTTTTTATCCTTGATATTATTTTTTGTTACATCCTATCGAATGTTTAGATATTGTGGGGAGTCCCATGTTAATTCCTTAGTTTCCTTGGTATCCTCATTCCTGGATGGTGGTAATGACTAGCAAGCACGCAGCTGAATTACAATAGGCCAGAGTCTGATCATGTTTAACATCACCTGTGCCTACTGTCGTCCCAGCACCTCTGTTGTTTAATCCATCTTTTGGGGGCATATTTCTTTACCTTGGCTAATGAGAGATCAGTGGCACTAATTCTCTGTCCTGGTCCTGAGACATTTTGCCCCGTGGGGGTCAGTATGGCTTCCTGTCCTTGCCTGCGGCTGGCATAGAGGTGGAGACACTACAATACAGTTGGACTTTGCCAGCCCCAGGTTGGCTAGCCCAGCTGTTTTAATTCTCTGGAGATTTGTATTAATTACCCAGCTATTTAGAGACAAAACACATGAAATATTTTGGTCCTGCCATTGGCCATTTTCTCTATTCCTTTGAGACACTTCAGAATATATATAGTGTGTATGTATGCTGTAAGAATTTGATGACACTGAATCCTTGAGCTAGGTTATTTTTCTTAAAGATTTATTTTTAAAATTATGCATAAAAGAATGGGGGTATAGGCCGGAGGTGTGGGAGGGGGGACGGTGAAAGGATTCACCAGAGACAGAGTGGAGAGCAGAACAGGTGGATCTGCTGAAATACACTGCTGAAGGGAACAGTGGGAGAGGCAGAAGAGGTCTGCTACATCATATGGGTCAGCTTCCTGGCAGGGGATCGAACTCATGCCACAGTGACTGGTGATAGCTTGATAGCACTGGGACTTTAACCACTGCACTGCCAGGGAGGCCCGGGCTATGTTATTTTTATATCCATTGTCCACGTAAGTTACTTAAGTTTATAAAGTCCTCCAGCATTTATGTGTCAGTCACCTACTTAACAACCCTCCCATGCTTTTCCATTGTCTTTAACTTTCAGAGGTTTACAAGGTCCCATTCTTCTACTCTTCAGCCTTAACGTCTTGTTCTCTTCACACTATACTTCCCAGTTCTGCTAGTGGGACTAATACATTGTTATTGCTGGAAACTCCCCTTCACCTCACCTTTTCTGAACACTCTCATGGACTGTTTCAACCTCAGCTGAAATATCACTTCCTCCAGGAAGCCTTCCTGGTACCCCACAGGAGTTATAGTAGATGTTCCTGAGCGTGTGGACTTAGTACTCTTTACTTTCCCTTGAGTAACAGGTATGATCCTGGTGACTATGTCTGTTTCCCCTCTGGATTGTAAGTCTCACGAAGGCAGGAGGAGGGGCTGAGTCTGTGCGGGGCTGTGGTGCTGGACAGCTACAGGACATTGCCCATCTGATCTTAGGGAGCTCTGGATGTGCCTGGCATAGGCACACTCATTAAATATCACAGAGTGAAAAAGACCGATCTATATTGCTGACTGAGATCCCCATCTGCTTGGAATACATATAATTTGCTTACCTGGTTAGGTTTGTAATTTATATTAAAACCAGTTGACTGTCAACAAAATAAGGGTGAAATGAGAATCTCGCCTTCCATTTCTTTTCTTCTCTCCCCGGGTCTCCACTGACCTTTAAGCCTTCCCATTTGCTGTTTATTCCCTTTTCCAGAGATGCTTTACCCACAAATATCTGCAGCGAAGTGAGGGCTCTCTCGCTTCCTTCCTGCTCTATTTAAAATTGTAATTTCCTCTCCCCCACACCACTCTCTCTGCCCTGCTTCATGTTTCTCCTCAGACCTCACATCACCTACTAATACATGAATTTATCTATTTTGTCTCTGTCTGTCTTCTGCTAATAGAAAGCTAGTCCCATGAGGTCTCAGGTTTTTGTTTTGTTTTGTTCAATGATGTATTTCAAGTACCTATGACAATGCCTGACACATAATAAACTCTTAATAAATATATGCAAATGAATGAAGCAATTAGCTGTTTTCAAGAATGTGAAAGAGATTTTAGAAATGGCTCGTATAACCTAAATGAATGTTGATTAGCCAGCAACCTGAGCTCTCCTTAAGCAACTCGGCGTATGTGCGTGTAACCTCGCGGCAGTCACAGGACCCCAGCACTCCATCACTGGCAGCCCTCCACTACTCACATCATTTAGAGGAAAGGCCTAACTCTAGCACAGTGACCCTGAAGCTTGAGCTTGTATCACAGTCACTTGGAGGCTGGTAAGACTCGGGTTGCTGATGCAGGAGGCCTGGGATGGGAACCAAGAATGTGCATCCAGGAGTGAGCTCCTGGATGATCCCACTGGTGTGCGGACAATATTCTGAGAGGTCTGGCTTTCAAATGACATGCCAGGGCCTCCAGGAAAGGTACCTGCCAATTCCTCTGGCATAGAGCCCCACACCCCCACCGTCGCAACTAATCGCATCCAATGGAGCAGCATCCACCCCCTTAGCTGACTCACAGGGTTAAGCAGCACTTCCCAGTTCTGTCTTCAGTGAGCCTAACTCATGTCCACAGCTGACTGCCTGCGTGGGTCAGCAGCTCCCTCGTCTGCCTAGTTCTGTCTCCACCAGTTGAGTTGTGTGTTTCCAGAGTCTGGTACATCTCCCAAGAGCAAATTCCTATCATACTTGTGAAAATTATGAAATCCACTTAAAAACTAGATCACTTGGAGAAATCTGAGCATGAATGGGCTTTGTTGCTTTCATGAAATTTCAGTTAAAATTTAGAACCATTCAATAAAAGCCAGTGGCAAAATAACAAATGCGTGTGAGGAGGCGCTGTGAATTAGGCAAACTAGAGGAACTAGGCAAACAAATCTTGACAGATGATGATCTTAGCTCACTTCCAGTGGCTTTTTACGTTTTCACTTTGCTTTCAAGAAACCCAAAGTGGAACTCATCGATCTCTCAAACTAATGGGGGGAAGACAGTGCCATTGCCAATCAATAGACTAGGCAGGGACAGAAAAGGCCTTGGGCCCTCGCTCGATAAAAGATTAGTGAATTCACGCATGTTTACATGCATATTTATACACTTGAAGTGAAAATCAAATCTTTGAAGTCCTTATTGTTCATATCTGCTTTAAGCAGATTATTTGACTAGCTGGCCAAGTACCAGTTCCTAATGAGAAGATAGAGGGGTGCCTGCAAGCTTTACGTTTCCAGGCCTTTCTATCATTGCACAGACTTCCTTTGCTTGTAATAACCTTGCTGCTCACCTCCACCTGTTACCTGCTACTTTTTAAAGAATCAGTTCAGTGATGACCTCTTCTGAGAAGCCTCTCTGACACCCCTTGATGGGGACACTTCTTCCTCTGGGTCCCTTTGGGACCATGCATGTCCATCTGGTGCTGAGCACTTAGTCTGTTTCCTTCTAAACTAGAGGCTCCCAAAGGGCAGATCCACTGACAACAGTATAACGACCACAGACACATAACAGCCTGGCGTTTAATAAAGGGACAACAAATGGTCCCATGGTCACAGCTCCTGGCTGCTACAGATAGTGCAGTGGAGCCTGGTAGGATAGAGCACAGAATTATCAGGGTGGTCTCAGTGCTCTCACCGCTATGACCGGAGTTCTATTCCCAGCCAGGGAGTTGAACCACATGGTGCAGCAGACCTCTCCTGCTTCGCTCGCTGCTCCCCTCTGCAGTGTACTTCAGTCAATCTCCCTGCTCTGTTCCCCTCTCTCTCTCTGGTGAATCCTCTCAGCCCCTACACCTCTGGCCTAGCCCCTGGTTCTTCTATACATAAATAGGTAATAAATCTTTATTTTTTTAAAAGATTTATCAGGTATACCAGATATACCAGGCATGATTTTAAGTGCTAGCCTTTGAAATGAGTATGTTGAAATTCTGATTTACGAAAGGGTGTGCTTTAGTTACAGGACAAGTTTTCTTTCCAGGAATCCCTCGATAATGTTGACTTGATGAAGTGTCATCTATAGATCGTACAAATCGGTAGTTAAGCAACTAAGAGCTGAGTGGTGCATACAGGAAAGGTGCCTTAAGAAATGTCTTGCATGGAAAAAACCATGAAGTTCAATTTAAATTCTGCTGTCATAAGTAAGTGCTCTTACTTAAGTAGTGGTTACACAGGGCAAAATGAAAAAAAAAAAATCTAAGAATCAATGTACATTCAGATACTTATTCTCCAGGATGATTTTTACAAGCACACTATGAAAGGTGGAGCTCAAAAACACCAGCAAGCCAGAATAATTCTAAACAGAATTCTATATGTACTTAGAAAAATTAAGCAATGTAACGAGAAAAAGAGGATCATGGTTTTTTGTTTTTGTTTTTGTTTTTGCTTTTTTTAAAGATTCATCTACTTATGTATCCAAGAACTGGGGTACAGGCCAGAGGGTGAGAGGATCCACCAGAGAGAGAGTGGAGAACAGAACAGGCAAATTAACTGAAACACACTGCTGAGGGGAGCAGTGGGCAGAGCAGGAGAGGTCTGCTGTGCCATGTGGGTCACACCCCTGTCCAGCAGCAGGGATCGAACTCGTGCTGCAGTGGCTGTGGTTTGCTTCATAGGGTGTTGCTCAACCCACTGTGCCACCGGGGAGACCCAAGAGGATCATGTTTTAAATACAGGTGAAACTTAATTCATAGACAACTGAAAGTTTCATTAAATTCAAAACCATGGAAAAGGAGAGTGATAAACACAGATTAATCTTATCCAATAGGAGACGGAATTCAAATCAAATATTCAGTAATAAATACAGCTTATTTACGTAGAGCTACACAAATACACAAAGCTTTCACATGCAGTATTGCAGCTGTTCGTGTCAGTCACCCCTTGTCTGCCGTAGACGGCAAACGTGTAACATCACTCTAATGGGGAAGAGAACAAAGCTCTTTAAGACTTTGTCATTTGCCAAAGATAACAGATGACTCTAATAATGTGGGGCACAATCAGATCTTTTAGTGTCAAATTCTCGTATTGAAGTCAGCAGCACAGGCTCTCGTTAGTCTTTTGTCTGTCTTCATTTTGAAACAGAATTTGAAGCAAATTCTGGACCAACGCAATGCATTAAAGATGATACCCCTTCACCATGTGGTCAGATGGTGTTTCCTGCACGCCGGGTTCCCAGAATTCTGTGAGGAGCCAGCACAAGCTCCTTCAGAGCTGAGGCGGGGGAATACACACTCATAGGAAGATGCAGGGCTGTGTTAGAGGCTACTCTGAGGTGGGTGCTTGGCATGAGGGAGGCTGGGAAGTCGGCTTTTCAGAGAGTCGTCAGAAAGGCACAGGGCTCTGAGTTGAATCTCAGAAGGAGGGCAAGTTTTTCCCAAACAAACAAGACAGGGGAGAAAGGCCTGTCAGCATGAACAGAGTCCCTGGGGGAAATGCTGGGAACTGGGGAGCTGTGAGTCCCAGATGTAGCTGGAGACTAGGATGTGAGAGCTGGGGGAGTGTCAAAGGGCCTTGCGTCAGATAAAATTGAGAGTTGTATCTTGATTTGAACAGGGAATGGAACGACAATGTAATGGCAATAAGTAGCTGATCAATATTTGCATTCGAGAACACTTGGGAAGGCAGTAGAGAAGACTGACTGGAAAGAGTTGTGATATGAAAAAATTGAACTTCAGAAACAAAGTATCAACTATGTGATCCCAAGTTATTCCTACATTCCTTATCACCAAGCATAAATATTTGAAAGAATGCCCAAGACCAGATGCACATTTATAGAAACGGGGCCACGTTGGATATCAGATTGTAGGGTCAGGTCAGTGTTGGACTGCTGGGGGACCCTCCAGAGGTAGCCTGGCAGTTGTGCTGTTACCCCTTTGTGGACAGTTTTTGAGGCGTCACACCGCAGAGTGGGCTACTACAGCACATAGAGGCCATTCTTTTGACTACACGTTGTTCTTATTCTGCCTGAAGTCATATCCCTTTCATTTTGAGCCACTGTTGCTTAAAAAAAGAAAGAAAAGCTGTTAAGAAGGACACAATCTCAGAGTAGGTTCTTTTCTTTCCTCTGTAGAGGGAGATTTCCTTTCCTCTATAGAGGAAAATAATGTGTCTGGCACAGGAGCTTTGTATAAATTCTTCCAATAGCCTTTTAGGCATAAACTGGCTGCCTATAATAAATGAAGAAAAGGTTTAAAGAGTCACTTGCTCAAATATCGATATAGGAAGAAGTATTGCCTTATCATGGAGAGCCAGGATTTAAGCCAGGTTTGTCTGATTCAGACACCGGTGTTTTGATTTTTTTTTCTATTACTGTCTCATGTTGCTTCTATGAGAAGGTACCATTCCAAGGTAGAGGCAAATCAGTGCTTTGCCCCCAAATCTTACATAGTTTTTGCCTTCTCTGCCATTTCCATCTCAACTTACAAGGCAGCTCCTCAGAGTCCTTCCCCAAGCATCTAGTGACAGCCCCAACTGGTTATTTTATTATGGTTTATTCAGACTCCTTTGAGGGGCTAAAATAACCTAAAGTTATTTTGTTACATGTTTCAAGCCTGTGACACATATGGGGACTGCAAACCCCTTGAGGATCAGACTCTGTATGCCACCCTATTACATCCCTACACAGGAGTGTACCATGTAGCTGGTGCTCAATGTTTGTTGACTGACCTGCTGTCGCATTGACAGCTACAAAGAACTGTTGATTCTCAGAGTGAATGGTGGATTCTAGATAAGATTTTTTAAAAGATTTATTTATTTATGCATACAAGAGATGGGGTACAGGCCAGATTTGTGGGAGGTGAGAGGATTCACCAGAGACAGAGGGGGGAGCAGAACAGGCAGATCGACTGAAATACACTGCTGAGGGAAGCAGTGGGTGAGGCAGGAGAGGTCTGTTGCACCATGTGGGTCCCTTCCCTGGCTGGGGGATTGAATTTGTGCTGCTGGGATGCAGATACTTCACAGTACAGTGCTCAACCTGCTGTGCCACCAAGGAGGCCCTAGGTAAGATTTTCTATAGAATTTAAGAATATAGGTGATTGACATCACCTTTCCATAATCTTACTGCTAAGCATCTGTCATTTCTCTCCAAGACATTATAAGGCAAGAACAGAATAGTCTGTATAAAGCACTTACTGCTCTTTTCTGAGCCCATACTAAATTTCACTCTCATCAGTCTTCAAAGTTACATTAGAATAAGACGGAGAGGTAGCTCATTTTTCAAGATACAATTTCCTTTAATGGTAGATCATAAATTGACTCAGATTCTAATGAGTTTCAGACAAATACTTGTGGCTACTAAACAAATCATGAATAAGAGCAAGTGCTGAATATTCACCAGCAAAGTTATTGGCTGACTGTGATACTTAGGTGCCCTCTAGCGTGTATTGGTTTTTATATCAGTTCCTTGCTTCACACATCATGTGATTAAGATCTCTGATGGATTCAAAGGTAATTTTTCTAAGATAGACAATGATCCGTCTGAACAGATATACAAGAAATGGCAAAAAGGTTGTGCAGCAATTCAGAAATCAGTGGTTCTACTCTGAGCCATTACTTAGAAGTATAAAATGCAATTTAGGTGACTGATAACCACAGTGTGAATTCACAAGGGTTATGACAAAATGCTCTATATTGTAAATTCATAGGCATGGTTCCAAAATAAGAGAGATGAAGAGGTGCAATGTGAAAAGTTGAGCGCCCACCCTGTGTCCCCTCCACCCTTTACAAACCATCTGTGTACCCTTCCACAGTTTTTTATGCATACCTAACAAATGATTTTTTAACTTATAGTATACATATTTTTACTCCTCCCCACTGTTTAATACTGGGTATATACTGTGATATATCTTTAATTTCTCTCTTAATCCTGATAAAAATTGTCTCGTAACAGTGAATGAAGAACACTCTCACTTTATGGTTAACAGTTCTATGTGGATATATCATAGTGTATTTACATACTCCCCAAATGATGGACATTTGGGTAGTTTCTAATCTTTTGCTATTACAAAGAAGTGAATGATCCTATGCAGGATTTATTCTGCACATACATAAATAGCACCAATCCCTAGCTATTATGAAGACTATAAATAAGTACAAAGCATAGGTCCTGCCTATAAGGGAACATGTAATTGGTGTTGTCAGAAAAGACCTGTATACATTTCACATATAATAATTTGAAAGGAACACATTATACTGCTGACTGTAATCCAGTAAAACAACTTACATATACCATTCTATGCCTGTTCAATCAAGCTCCTTTTTAACAAAATAATTAAATTTCTCTCCTTTTTAACAAAATAGGAGTAAGATGAAGGAAATACATGTCAGAAAATGAAGAAACAATTTTGAGTTCAATAACTAATCATCCCTTAGACATTTGATCCTGAAGAATCTGTGGACAAGGTCAATGACCACTTTAAAGAATAATTCTCCAGCTTAAAGACTGAGCGAGACTGAAATACTTTAAAGTTTCCTCCTTGGCATAATGAAAATTAGGCTATGCAATTTCTGACATTCGTCTCTTCCCAATATTGTTTAGGAAATTGAATTATAACTACTAAGAAAAGTTAGCACTTAAGAAATCAGCAATTAGAGAGTTTATAATAAATCTTTCCCCTTTTATTACTAGAAATATAACTTTCTTTTGATTTTGTTTCTAGATAATATTCTGTTGAGAACATATTTAAAATTAATGAAAAAATATTCTAGCATGGAAGAAATTACTACCTAGAAACATTTTTTATGTGCAAGTTTTATAAAACAAAAAACTATATTAACACCCAAAGTTGAGTAAAAAAATGTCAAAAATGCTTTAAACTAGCTATTGTTTTAAATGTACCACACCCATTCCTTTGTTTTGTTATTAGTTACAAAGGCAAGGATGTGACATTATTTTTTAGATTTATTTTTATGTATATAAGAACTAGGGTTGTAGGTCAGAGAGGTGTGTGTGTGTGTGTGTGTGTGTGTGTGTGTGTGTGTGTTCGTTCGTTCATTCACCAGAGATAGAGTGGGGTGGATCTACTGAAACACATGCTAAGGGGAGCAGTGGGTAAGACAGGAGAGGTCTGCTGTGCTATGTGGGCTAGCACCCTGGCTAGGAATCGAACTCACACCTCAGTGACTGGTGATAGCTTGACAGCTCTGAGACTAAACCCTGTGCCACCAAGGAGGGCCTGCAACACTATTCTTTAAGACCATAAAGAGAAATGTCGAATCAAGAGAAAAATCACAAGAATTCATCCACCTCATCTCTCTTGTATCGTCAGAAAATCTCATGAGTTAGTTCAGGTTAAAGTACTTTAACTACAGATTTCCCCACCATCTGAAAATATAGTCTTACTTGGCATGATTTGGCAGGTTGTTTTTGGGTCTGGGTACATGCTTACTATTCGTTTATATGGAATAATTTTCAGGGTTCCCAGATTCCAAAATAACCTACTGAATGATACTAAATGGTGACACTCTATTTGTAGATATCAAGAGGAACCTATAATACCAACTTGGATTTAGAATAGTTCTAAAGGCTCCAGTTTTTTTTTTTTAAGATTTATTTATTTATGCATACAAGCACTGGGGTACAGGCCAGAGGTGTGGGGGGTGAGAGGATTCACCACAGACAGAGCGGGGA